>JAOXOE010028125.1:0-16785 GCA_028565055.1 Phoeniculus purpureus | reverse complement strand
CTGGGGCCACTCCTGTTCAACATCTTTATCAATGATCTTGATGTGGGGATTGAGTGCACCCTCAGTAAGTTTGCAGACAACACCAAGTTGGCAGGGAGTGTCCATCTGCTGGAGGGTGGCAAGGCTGTTCAGAGGGACCTTGACAGACTGCATCGATGGGCTGAGGATAACTGTGTGGGTTTCAATACAGCCAAGTGTCGGGTCCTGCATTTTGGTCACAACAATCCCCTGCAATGCTACAGGCTTGGGGCAGCGTGGCTGGAAAGCAGTCTGGCACTAAAGGACCTGGGGGTTCTAATTGACAGGAGGCTGAATATGAGCCAGCAGGGTGCCCAGGTGGCCAAGAAGGCCAGTGACATCCTGGCCTGTATTAGAAACTGTGTGTCCAGCAGGACTAGGGAGGTGATTTTCCCCCTGTACTCAGCACTGGTGAGGTCTCACCTTGAGTACTGTGTCCAGTTTTGGTCACCTTAGTACAAGGGAGACATTGAGGTGATGGCGTGAGTGCAGAGGAGGGCAACAAAGCTGGTTAAGGACCTGGAAAAGAAGTCTTTTATCAGGAGAGATTGAGAGAGTTGGGGCTGTTTAGTTTGAGGAAAAAGAGGCTTAGACGAGACCTCATCACTGTCTACAACTATTTGAAAGGACATTGTAGAGATGTTGGTTTTGGTCTCTTCTCACAGTGACAGAACCAGAGGGAGTGGTTGTGAGCTCCAACAGGGTAGGTTTAGATAGAACATCAGGAAAAAATTCTTCATGGCACTGGAATGGGCTGCCCAGGGTGGTGGTTGAGTCACCATCCCTGGATGAGTTTAAAAGGTGCTTAGATGCAGTGTTGGTGGATATGGTTTAGGGGTGAACTTGTAAAGTAGGATTGATTGTTGTACATAATCATCCCAAGGGTCTTTTCCAACCTGAATGATTCTGTGATTCTATACATGTGCTGTATGTATTTCTAAACCTACTGTACAGAGGATGGTTTCTCAATTGCTTGAGGAGTTGACTGATGTAAGACAGCATGGAAATTGAAGAGATAACAAGGTTTTTCTACCCTAGCATATTGCAGCAGGAAACTGCCCTAGCTGCTGCGCCTGCAGCGAGCCCTGCGGACTGCTTTCATTAGCTGACTATGAATATTTATAACATGTTCCTAGTGGCAGAGATTGATATTCTGTTGGAATATGGCTTTATTCAGGCAGCATATTTGAGAAAACATTTAGTAAAGCAAAAGCCTGTATTTCTTCAGCAAGGAAAACACATGGGAAAACGATCACATGACAGAAATGTAAGGAATTATCTTGAGGATGTATACATCTGAGTTCTGGGAGTACAAAAAGGACACACGTGAGACGATCAGTATGATCTAGCGAATGCCGTTTATTAAGTGTCAGCCCTGTCATACACAGCCGGGCGGTCCATGCGATACAAGTGCATTGCTGATTGGTACCACACATCTGTCCATACGTCTTAAAAGCTACTGCCGTTGGTTAAGGTTACGCCTGTCCACGCGCTGTTCGTGTGATAGTTAGTTTTCATTCCACAACCTGTTGTTTTCCTTCTGCGTGCCAGCTCTCTCACAGACCTGCACACAGCTGACCTTGAGAAACTAGCTGAGCAGGCTTCAAAGCCCTTAGCTCAGACTGCGGCTAAGTTCACACAGCTGGGATTGCTCACATGTCCATTCTCTATAAAATATATCCCTATGTCTGAGCACAGAAATCGCCACATAACCGGTAGCCAGCAACAATAAAACAACATTACAGTGAGTTTTGGGTATCTATGTACTCAGGATTCTGTAAGTCACTAACAAGGGGATAGCTTCCCAGGAGCCCTGCTTCTGCATTACGGGTTGTGACAGAAAAACCTCAGTATCCCTTAAGGGCCAGATCTGTGTGTAATAAAAAGTAGTTCATGAATGTGGAGCACTGACCTACCTCGAGGCTATTTTATGGGACAGGTCGCTCGTGGCTACGCAAATTTGCGCTGGCAATCTTTTAGTGCTCTACATGGTTGTAGGAGAATATTGCCAGTTTACTAACTGGGAATGAGAAGACTTTTGTGGGAGGAGGACACCTAGTGGTGTATTAAGCATTTACATGAGCTGAGACAGCCATCAAGGAGCTCAAGAGGAGTTTTTGAGGAGTGCGTATTTTGCTGATATATAAAATACCAACACCTTTAACTTCTGACACTAATGACCATTTGCCATTAAAATCGTGATATATTTAATCTCACAACTGCCAATTCAATTACACAACTGTTCAGCACAGCAAAAACTGAAAGACAGTGATAGTTCTTTTAAAATTATGTTTAAAATACTTATTTTGAAATTATTATCCTGAAAGTATGAGATGTTAGTTCTCAGACTGACAAGGGTTAGTTATTCAGCGCTGTAATTCCCCTGGTCCAGGTTTTATGGGAGAAGCTCTGGAGGTTTGCAACTACAAAACCCTCAGAAGAATGTAAATAGTGATTCATGATACACAATAATCACTGTTCTTGAACTGCATGTCACTCGGAGCCAAAGCCATCAGGTTTCTTTAACATAAAAAAAATACCAGGAGCAAAGAGAAACAATTAACATGTCTGTTTATAGCATTTTCAGATATATCGATCTATTACATTCATCTCTTCTTAAAGGTATATTAAATAGATGTTAAAATATTAAAATAATTAACGAAAAACATCACCTGTTAAGCACTGACAACAGACAATATGTTATTTAAAATGTTGGTTTTAAAAGGACCTTTACATTTCCATAGAGAAAGTCTAAAAAGACTCACACTTGCTTGGATGCACTTGTCTGTTCTTTTGCAGTATCGTATGTTAACTGCACTGGTAATTCTGCAGGCACTCTGTGAATAAACTACTACTTCTACTGTGCTAGCAATACAGTTCATGTGTCACGTAAAATCCCCTTCCATGATTGATCCAGAAGGATTATCTCACATCAAAAATGTGCTTGCATTGTAGAGGAAATTGAGGTGATTGATGAGGCTGCTGCCTTTGATGGGATGTATGAATGCAAAAACATCTGCAGTGAATGAGTTTCTGATTTAGGCTTCTGTACGTGGGAGAATATCTCTGTAGCTGATATTATTAGCCTCTGACAGACTGGATTTCTCCTGTCCAAATTCAGCTTGGAAAAAGCCTGCTAATAACATGCAGCTTCTTGCGGCTGTGATTGCGCTGGACTGGTAATTGGCTGCGTTGAAACTCCATGTGTACGTTACAGGCAAACACCAGTAAAAGCCATTCTCAAAGCCACGGGGCACACCCAGAGGGGTTGAAAAATCTGTTAAAGACATCACCTCGCTGGCCCTGGACTGAAACCCAACCATTCATATCAGAGAAATCCCCTAACTTGTGGTGGAATTCTTAAAGATCTCCTTATACTAATAAATCTGGTAACATATGGAAATTCTGAATCTGTTTTTACTTTGAGAGTGATCAGTTCCGCCATACATAAACCTTTTTTACTCTATGTTCCTTTTAGGTGGTGTCTCCTAGGGGAGACCTCATTGCTCTCTACAACTATTTGAAAGGCTATTGTAGAGATGTTGGTGCTAGTCTCTTCTCACAGGTAATTAGTGACAGAATCAGAAGGAATGGATTCAAGCTTCAACAGGGTAGGTTTAGATTAGACATCAGGAAAATCTTCTTCATGGAGAGAGTGGTCAGGCACCGGAATGGGCTGTCCAGGGTGGTGGTTGAGTCACCATCCCTGGATGAGTTTAAAAGACGCTTAGGTATAGAGTTGGGGGATATGGTTTAGGGGTGAACTTGTAGAATAGGTTTGATAATTGGACTCGATGATCCCAAGGGTCTTTTCCAACCTGAATGATTCTGTGATTCTCACCTTCCACATAAACACAACCGATTTTTCTGGGAGGGTGACAGCAGATCATGGCACAAAAGCCCTACTCAAGGCAGTTATTTTTGTTTGTCTTCCTCATCACTAAAGTAATTCAAATTAGCATGACTTCTGTAAAACCATAGCTTTTCAGCTGAAATTTATTATCAGGTGGGTAGAAAGAGCAGCATGTACCTTCTTCTGCCCTCCCCTATAAGTGCTTTGAGGTTCTGACGATGCTGACCCAGACTCAGGAGCAGAAGGTCTAGGTAAGGCAAGTCCCAGCAGGGCTGAGCTGCTCAGGAAAGGATCCAGCAGGGCACAGAACTGATGTTCTTAGCTCACTGTGGCAGTTTTAACAACTAAATTTGTAATTCAGTTTGCATTCTCTGCATTTATAAATCAAATTAATTTTTCAATGAGAACATAAGGAAACGGTGAACTTTGGAGGGTTTGGGCAGCAGAGTGACTATATGCAAAGCAGTTTGATTTTTCCACAATGTTTTTACTACTTTCAATGACTGCCTGCCTGTTCAGAAACTTTGCATTCCCACCAGTAGCAAAGTTCTAACTGGAACAGAAAAAAACCCCTCTTTACTTCAGGTCTCATGCTGATGAGGAATTAGGAAATACATGTTCAGCAGAAATAAAGTTTGATGAAAAGGAAATCCTTCATTCATCTCACTGCAGAGCCCAAAGCAAGTACCTGAAGTAATCAAGAAATTTGATTCTCTACTATTGCCTGTTGTCACATTAATTAATTAATTGTCATGATTATTAGTACTTGTATACAAGGCATGTGACCATTTCATACAGAGAAAAACATGACTACATTTTTCATTTTAGTAAAATGAGCTCACTGAGGTTGGCAGCAGCAACAATACTAAATTGTTATGGAAAAATAATGCTTGCTGCTTTTCAGTCTGATCACCATTCTTGAATTCCATTGATTATTGAACTTCTGTTTCACCTGCACATGGATAATTTCCTTCAGGGAGAAGGAAAGTTTCTTAGTCACACAGAAAATTTTCATTCCAAAGTTTGCTAAACAAAATCAGCTTGGACATTGCTGTGATTAGTACAGCTGAGCTTCTGACTTTTAATATTTTCAACCTGACAGATTTATTTTTTCTCAAATAAAGAAAAATCCTTCTCAGAATAAAGACCTATGCTTTCCTTATATTCCCCGGTTCTCAAAATTACCAGGTGCCAAGCTGTGAACAGAAGGAAATTGAAGACCCTTGAGGGTCACCTGAAGAACCACAATGGTGAGGAACTGTGATATAGTGGTTGAGGCAATTTCGTTGCAGCTGCTTGGCACTAGAAAAATGAAAAATGGGTTTTCTGTTACTATATATAATGAATTCCCTTTCGGCCCTGTCACAAATTGTCAAACTTCATTAGTGAGCAGAAAGATGTGGTGCGCGCACACATTTGCAATGGAGAAATGCTGCATAAAGGGGTTTTTTTCCTCCATATCAGATACTGTGTAATTCCTTCTAAAGAATATAAGGATGTAGGTAAAAAGGATAATAGTTAAGCCACATTTACTTTAAGTCTGTGGGTGTGTAATAGAACAAGGCAACCGCTTTTAGTCACAATTAGGTTTAAATACCTTGCTGAATCAGAGCATAAAATACTTAATCATTGAATAGCAACATGACTTACATTTTTAATTGTCTCTGCAATTGTATTAGATTTTGAATGGCTGAACTGAAAACAGCAGTGGCTGCCATTTATGGTCTTATGCAATATACAAGAAAATATACCATCAGTAGGAACTGCTCAGCTTTCTCTTGGTAATCACTGTAGAATGCTCATAAATGCCATTTCAATTGCAGTTATGACAATAATAAAACTGTAGGAATGCACAGAGCTCTTTGAGCCCAGCAGATCTCCTAAGGGACATTATGAGTTTATACTCTAGATCAATTCCCCTGCATTTCAAAAGCCCTGCTAGCCCTAGACCCAGTTTTATGTTTCCCAGCTGTAGCAAGAACAAATGATACCTGAACTTTCCAGAATGCTGCCGGGAGACTTTGTAAGGCTTTCAGTTCTCAAAGGGGGCCTATGAGAAAGATGGGGACAATCTTTTTAGTAGGGCCTGTTGTGACAGGACGAGGAATGATGGTTTTAAATTAAAAGAGGGTGACTATAGATCAGATATAAGGAAGACATTTTTTAAATTAAGGTGGCAAAACAAGGACATAGATTGCTTAGAGAGGTGGTTGATGCCCATTCTTGGATACATTTCAGGTCGGGTTATATGAGGTTCTGGGCAACCTGATCTAGTTGAAGATACCCCTTCTCACTGCAGGGAGGCTGGACTAGAAGAGCTTTAAAGGTTCTTTCACCACAAAACCATTCTATGAGTGTATTCAGTCAATTTTAATTAATCTACTTGCTGGTTACAGTATCCTTTCCCAGTGACACAAAGCTGAATAAAAGGAAGACCACATACATTTCTTTACTGCTGCAACAGATGTGCATCTCAGCGGTCTAGAACACAGAGGGCTTTCTAGGAGCAGTATATTGTTATACACGCTTCTGCTAAGCACTGCACTCCTATGAATAGCTCAAAGGTCATATCTTAATGTTCCTATAGACTGCACTTCTACTACTCAGAAGCCTGTGGTGAGACATGCTTGCTTTGCTAATATTTTGGGACAGCCTGAAGCTGTTGAGCACCCCTCCTCCCTGCAAACAAAAATGGTGCCCAAGTAGCGATAGCTGTTGAAAATATTAATACTGTAATGTAGAGAATAGTTTTGCATAAGAGTCAAATGTAACAGGTCAATATATAATTTACACTGCCACAATTATTTAAATTGCATTTCATGTTTCATAAGGGATATATCCTAAACTGACAGATGACAGGTTTTCTCCACAGCTTCATGGAATTTATGCTCTGCAACACACCGTTTCAAAACAGTGCTCAGCATCAGAACTGATGGAGCTTTTTAGCTTTGTTTGTCAAGGTGTCACATTAAACCATCCCAATTCAATGGAGTTAAAAATGAAGCAAGTCACATGAATACAGTGTTATAAATATTACACAGAAATCCTACTCAATCATGCACCAAAAGGACAAGCATGGAATACAGATCTGGTTTTCTTGGCATTGTCGTAGTGATAAACATTTAAACTCATTTAAATTACATCATACACCAAGTACGATGCAATTACAAAAATCGATTTAATAACGTCACACAACTAATCACCTGCTTTGCTCAGAACTGCTGTGGCGCATCTCATTTTAGTTGGCATAACGTGAAGACATGAACTCTATTTTTAAAGAGTGGGATCTTAGTAAAAGTTCAAAATCGTTACTGGGGAGTGGCCCCTTTCAAGTGCCAATTACCATAAGGTCACCTCCAGATTATCTGAAGACTGTTCTCTGCTCTCTCACCTGAAGAAGTGGAGGACTTCTTCAAGAGACATGGTTATTCCTGCTGAGCCAACAGGTTGATACTCTCAGCTGCACCAAGAGTGTAAAATTGTCTTTGTGAGTGAGAGGCAATGAGTGGGCAGCAGCACAGCAGTTTCTTATAGGAGCACTCAGCCTCAGGAGGAACAAGATTGATGACTGGTAATAACAGCAAAGATAAACCCAAGGCAGGGTGCCAAGTATTCTACAGCTCTCATGACATGCATTTGGTAGCCCTGTCCCAAAGGCTATCTGAGATCTCATATATCTTGCTGGGCTGTGGGCAGATGGCTGTAGTTTTTCTCCTGCACGTATCTCCAGGGGGCAGTTTTGAACAGGTAACATTTTGTCTTTACTTGCAAAAAACAGCCCAGGAGTCAATTGTAATTTTGAGCTGGGAAACATACAACATGGAATGGAGAGAGATACAAATAAAAACAAATAAAAACTTCCCAAGTTAGTTATGCTACTGGGTAATATGTAAGAGAATAGGCAGAAGCATTAAATTCCTTTGGTCTCAGGTATGTTTGTTAAATAATCCAGTCTAGCAGATGGCTGTTCAAGAACTTAGGGTTAGGTGGGAGCTGCTGTTTGTTTTGAAAAGAGCTGATGTACCCTTTGGGGAGAATTAAGACTTCTATTTATTTATTTACTTATATTTTATTTACTTGTTTGTTTATAATTAAAGGTTAATTTTCTGTAGTCTATCCTGCCCCTGAGAGCCCAGTGCTATGCAGTTTCTCTTTTCTTGCCTCATGATCACAAACTGTGCTCCTGTGATGAAAGACCAGACCGTTCTTTGGTGTCAGCCATAACAAAACCACCTGTAGAGTCTGTACTGAGCGTTCAACTTCCATGAAAAACTTTTCTAAATCTGTGGGACAAACAAGTCTATGGAACAGGCAGTGCAATTATTCTGAGAATCTTCTGAGAAGCAAGGTGGAACACGAGCTTACAACCGAAATTAAAGAAGTATAATCTTGCTGTACTTATAAAATGATTTTAAGCTAATTTTTAGCAGTCAAATATCTAAATGGTGAGGAATTGCAGTGTGATATGTGCAAGAAGCCATGGGCAAATGGGTCAGCCCTCAATAATTGCTGCTTATTCTGCATTTCAAACCCTGAATGTCATCCGTTCTTGCAAGCGAACGTGCTGTTGGCACTGACATGCGTTTGTTTCATGTCCCAGAAGATGGCGGTAGCCCCACAGTATTTCATGAACACATAGCGACTGTTTCCTTTCCAGCACTTAGCATTTTACAGCTAATCTTACCTGTGTTACCACCTAAGGAGTAACCGTTTATTAGCATTAATTTGGTGCTAACGTACACTTTGTACCTGATTTTTTTGTTTGAGCACTTATTCACAGTTTGGATTCATATTTGGAGAAATTCTAAATAAAATGGAGATGAAAAGGTTAGGAACCTTTGCTTTGGCATTCTCTTAGACCCCATAAAGTCTTGCTTTTGAAGAAGACCTGTCATACCATGCACGGTTGCAGACGAAAAGGAGCTCCAGACTTTGACATCATGCAGTAGCTGCACGAAGGGATCTATCTGGCACCATACAGAAGTTGCACGAAGCGTTCTATCTGTGGATCCACGTACGCAACAGCATTGTATTTTGGAGAGCGCTGATGTGGATTTAGGCTTAGTGTGATTATAGACCCTGTATGAGAGTGCAAGAGGGTGAACAGATTCTTGCCAGCAGACTCCACTTGCTGCATGCCTGGCCCCTTGCTTGCTGTGGAAGTTCCTCAGTTGTACATTCACTACTAAATTCAACACACTGTACCTAGTGTACCAGAACCCAAAGGACACCTGTGGTGTGTCTCATTGAGACTATGCCCCATAACCTGAGTTTGAGCTGAATTTTCAAATCTACTTAATGTCCGTTTCTCCCTGAGAATCTTTCAGTCTCTGCTTTCTATTTTACTTAATCTAGGAGCCAGCAATTCACTGCATTGTGATTAACAGTTTTCCCCCTGCTTGCTGTGTGAACTGTAGAGTACATTAGAGCTATTTTGAGGACAATAGATGAATTGTAAAGCAGCATTTGTGAAATTACCATGGTGAAATCCTAACAAGTTCTTCTCTAACTGCTTCTCCTCCTCTTTTTCTGTTCTTTGAACTCAGTCAAGTTTGCATCATGATGACTTGGGACTACTTTGCAGGACAACTAAGAATGATTAAATAAAACAGTAATCTCTTTTGACCTTGCTTCTGAGGGAAAAAGAGAAATGTGTTCAGAATTATTCCAAACCCATCCCTTGTATTTCAGCTGCCAGGAGCTGAATACATCTCCATTATCTTTGGAAAAATGACTGTAGGGACTAATTTTCCCTCTCTGAATTCTCATTAATGTCTGCTTCTGTACTGACCTACGATGAGGGGGGTACAAGGCGTTAGAGACTTCTGCAAAATCATGAGGATCTCTATGAAAGGCCAGTTTCAAAAGCCTTAAAGCTTCAAATCCCTGACTACTGCCAACAGATGAGGATGGTCTGGTGGAAGGTGAGTTTCCACTGAGTGCCTATTGCAAGCTGCAGTTAACTTCATTAATCACCACTTTTAAATTAAATCCTGTTATGGATTTGGTGAAATTGTGTTTGCTCACGGTATTGCTGCATCAAACTCTCTCCCAGCATATAAGGAGCTAACTTGTCTTGGCTGCAGGAACGTTTATTTTTCTCTCCAGCGCACAGCAGCAGCTTGCACACAGTGTGTGCAGTTTGGTCGGTGCAGAAGTTAAGAGGAGAGGTGGCTGCTGCTGCAGGGGACAGGTTGAGCAGGTGGAGAAGGCCAGACAAATTTTGGGGTCTTTATTTGCGGATAAGGTTTTCCTTTTCCCCTCTTCTTGGTACCCCCTCCCTGAATGTGTGTCTTTGGAGTCTGGGTTCAGTTTCGTTTTGGCAGGAATCACATTGCAGCCTCTCTGTCCCTCTTCTGCTTCAGTCCCCTACCCTCCTTTTTCCCTTTCCCTTGTCCTCCTTATCTCTTGTCTTTATCTCTTCCTGTAAACTCAGACCATATCATAGGAAAATGCTTAAATTGAGCATTTTAGCACTGCCTAGGAGATTCCCAGTCCTTCCTTTTTACTCCCCCCCCTTGTCCATGGCTTTTAGCATTTGTTTGGAATTAGGGGTTAGCAGGTCTGGGTGGGGGGAGGGGTGGACTTGAGTGATTGAGGAAGAACACTTTTTCCCCCCTTTTTGCCTTTCCCTTTCCCCTTTTTTTGTTTTGTTTTGTTTTTTCCTACTTAATAGAGTCTTTAGTAAAGTTCAATAACATTTAATATTTCTAGTTCCAGTTTCCGGAAGTGTGTTTACTTTATCTCTTTTCTCCCACTCTGGGGGTGGGAGGACATTTCCTTCTGCACAGTTGGGCAGATTATAATTTGGTGGGCTAACCTGGTGCTAAACTGTGACAAGTCCAAAATTAAACGGTTCAAGGTCGGGGTGGTTAGTTTATCTTGAACTTGAAACCACTTGTAATGCAATTGGATGTAGTCCTATGGCATGACGAGATCTGTTGTGCTTGTGAGGTGGCTGCTTACACACCAGTAAGGGCATTGCTTGCTCTTACAGAGCTGTTTACAGAAGCAGTAAGTACATGTGATTGCAGCAAGGGGAAAATAATTTAGTGTTCACCCCTATATTTAGAAGAACTACAGCAGGAAAAGACTTTTGGACTCTTCATGTAGTGCTGCTCTAGAACAGGAGACCACTGAAGTCCAGATATTTGTGTTTGCTACCAGTGTGAGAGGGCAATAACAGCTGAAGTTTCCTTTACTTCCTCATAAGCAGAACAAGGAAACTGTCCTTTTGTGAGGATGCAGAAAGCTACAGACCAGGCTTGGCTCCCTGGAATGTTTGGTGAATATCTTTCTGGAGGTCACGTACAAGTGCAAGAAGAAAGTGATTGGGAATATCCAGCTGTCATTCACTAAAGGTAGGTTGGATCCGAAGAACCTGATGATTGTCACTGAAGAAGGGACTAGCTGTGTTTAGAGGACAGGAGTTACTGTTTTCTCACCTTGGCTGTACCAAGGCTTTTTTGCAGTTTCACACAATCCTACAACTAAATTCTGAAATATGATTTGGATAGGTGGGTGGGAAATGGGCTGGCCTGCCAGGCTACAAGCATTGCAGCCAGTGGTATGAAGTCCCACAAGCAGCCAGTCCCAATGGAACCTGTCAGCTTAATACTGGTACCAATACTTTAAACAAGCACAGTGGGGTGCTGACAGATACCAAACTGCAGGCAGCAGTTGATAGGCAGGCAAGCAAAGCTGATGTCTAAAGACACAAGTCTCACAAGAAGTCTCAGAAGCTAATGCAAGGTCTTGCATCTGAGATAGACTAATCCCATCCAGTAGAAGAGGTTGAAGGCAGCTGACTGGAAAGCAGTTTCACAGAAGAGGACCTGGATGACAGCAAGTTGAACAAGAGCCAAGTGTGCCCTTGCAGCAGTGAAAGCCAGCTGCATCTCAGGCTGTGTCAGCAAGAGCACAACCCTTGCTAGCTTTGCAGTCACTCCCCAAGAGGGGAAGAGGTCATTCCCCTCTACTTGGCATTTGAGGCTTCCTTTGAAGTACTGACTCCAGTTCAAGCTCCTCAGATCAAGCAAAATGTTGCTATACTGGAGCTAGTCCTGTAGGTAGGTGCATTTGACTCCTACACAATTTAATTTTTGTGTAAAAGAAATGCAGCAGAGGCCACTTTGAAACTCTGTTGGAACTAACAGCTGACATAATAATAAGGAACAATTATCAGCCTTTTAAAACCAACCTGTAATGCACAGAAACTCAAGTGTTCTCTGCTAAACACCTAGGTTTTATTCTTTGACTGAAAATTCAAGCATGGTCAGTAAGGGACTACAAGGGCTCTTAGCTCTTTCTCCAGAGCAGGAGTTTAGAATCTGAAGATGAAGAGCCACACAGAACATAAGCACAGCACAAGGATGGGGTAAGGAGAGGTGCATCATAAAAGCAAGACATTTCCAGCAACAGCAAGCTGAGGGCACACACTCAAACACTGCAGCACTGTCTGAAGTGTAATGCAATGGCACAGTGGTAACTGAAACCAAAGTGTTTGTGATGCACACTTGGGAAGAAATTACAGGTATTTATGGTCATGGCCATTATTAAATGCTTTAGTACACATCGAATTAGCTTGTAAATCTGGGGGAGGGCTGTTGCAGGCTTTGTGAAACTCCCATAGGCAAACTCATCTTGCTTGCACGTGCTGGTACTTTATCCCATTTGCTCATCTCAAACCATTTACATTCTGTTTCCTAACACATCTAACATATGCTTTCAGCTTTTCCATTCATTTCATAACTGCCCATACTATCACCCAGGGATTTTTTGAGAGCATTGATTTCGAAAATCTGTGTGAGATCTGAGGAATGCTAAACATCGGGGGTTTTTTTCATTTCCTAGCACACTGTTCTTTCCCTACAATTAGCTGGCAACAGTGGTAAGTGACAAAACATATTCATTTTAAAGCACATTCACAATAAGGCTACAGAAAGTTAGAAAAACTCTTTTTCCCTTTTCAATTTTAGCAATCTCTAGTTAATTTACAGGCAAAATAGAGTAATTTAAATGCCCATGTTTTTCCATCTTGTCATATACCCTTCCCTTGACCTTGCAGAGAGCTCTAACAATGATGTGATAACAGCTGAATTTACACTTATTTTCTGGTAATGAGCACATGTAGCTTTTTTACATTTCATATTTACTGGGGTTAAGAATTATCATACTTCATTTTTCATAAAAAAGAACCTGCCAAGGAAATGGCACTTTCCCATCCCTTTCCTCACACTCACAGCTGCAATAGATATTTATAGCAATGAAATGAAAATGATGGGGGAGGCCATGGGTGTAGAAATCAGAGTGAGTTAGATTGGCTGCAAATCTGCAAATCTGAAAAGAGTGAGGATTTCTGCCTGACAGCTACTCCAGCCATTTGCACGCTGGTGCATGGGCGTTTGTACGGGGAGAAGATTTTTGTCAAGGACAGTACACACAAG
Source organism: Phoeniculus purpureus (assembly GCA_028565055.1). Classification (NCBI taxonomy): domain Eukaryota; kingdom Metazoa; phylum Chordata; class Aves; order Bucerotiformes; family Phoeniculidae; genus Phoeniculus; species Phoeniculus purpureus. The sequence continues at coordinate 3,468 of JAOXOE010028125.1, read as the reverse complement.
TGAGTCTGAAACTGATCGACATATGCCTTTCAAAGCGATTTACGTTTTCCTTTCCTGATAAATTGCTGCAGATAAATATTTCTCTTGCGCCTCTTAATTTTTCTTTGCTCTCAGTCTGCTCAAGAAAATGAAGTAAGGCCAACTCATGCAATACACTCTCCTGAGTGAAGAATTTGTTCTTTGCTTTTGCCTACCTAACTAAAGCAGCCATGCACCCTTAGAGGTCAGGAAAACACAGGGGGTTTTTTGGAGCTTCAGATAAAGCAAGATACTCAATTGCAGCTAGGACTCAGGAACAATACAATCAGTAACTTTGAGGCAGCCTCTCTGTTCTTGACAGCTTAATGCCACCTCTGGTTTCCATTTTCTTAGTGTTGTGTCTGTGGGTCAAAGAAATTCCAGCGTAGGACTGGATCTGGCAAAGTAAATTGGAGATTTTTTTTTGGCTGAGTAATAGCAAAGCAGGCAGATGTTTTCAGAAACTTGTGAGGTTGTGCTAGCTGTAATATAAGCTCCAAGCAAAACCATAAGATTAGTAGTCAATTGATACTTGGAATTTGTCAGACTAGGAAACAAAATGCCTTGTGAAGCATACACCATCAAGCGCCAGGCAAGCCTGCTGCAGTACAGTGCTGCTGTCAGAGCAATGCAAACAGGTCAGGGCATGGGACCTCAAACCCAAGTTGTCATCTCTTTCTAATCCTGACCTGACTGTGTGTCTTTTCGTAAATCATTTCACCCTCATTTGTCCTGCTTTTGTCTACATGACCTACAGGGGCTGTAAATTTTCTCTTAAGTGAAGGAGCTTATTAGAAGGAAGATGTACTTTTTTCTGTAAATTCTTATAGAAAGACAAGTAGCTGATGAAGCTGTCACCACTGATGGGAATTAACTGTTTTATGGTGACAAACAACATAGAGGGTGAAGTGAAAACAGAGCCAGGAGAGGACCTGAAAAGGGTGACAAGTGTTTTATATTTGACATCATGCCTTTGATGTGATGAGACAGCTCACAAGCTTCTATTTCAGTGTGCACTTGTGTGAATTATGGGAATGATTCTTCAGCTCCAGGCTGGATCAGTTACAGAGCAGTGTTGATCAAAACAGAGGAAAATTATGGGGCCGGGATTCTTTAGGAGCCTGGTATCCCTCAAGGCTAAGACCAGTCCTTTTAGCTAAAATTGTCAACTGTGCCTCTTCCAAGTATCTTCTAGCTTCCAAGCTGTACAAATAAGAATCCCAGACATGTAACCGCAGTCCTTGGACTCGTTTTTGTTACCTTTTATTTTCATTCTTTTATCCCAATTGTTTTATATTAAGCAACAAAGTCTCTCCCTTTACATCTGTGGAGCAAATGTTTCAGGACTGTCTCTGTATTTGTTTTTTCCACCAAAGCAAACTGAGCTGGGTTAAATCTTTTGAGGGCTTGCTTTGAAACAGTATAAAATGCAGCAAGTTCCTGGTACAAGGTTCCACAAACGTTGAACAAATGAACATTCTGGTTTTTTGTTTAAACGCCTGTACCAGTGTGAACATAGGTTCTGTGATGATGTAATTCTTCCTAGTAAGATGCAGGTACTGTGGAATATGATGGGTGGACTAAGGGCTATAAGTGAACTCCAAGGACACACAAATCCGTGTAAAGGAGGTGATCTCAGATTACTGCCTTGGGTGTGGTAATCTTCAGTATTCTCTCTGACAACTTGGCTAACAGACCAGACACCCCCCCCTAGTACTCAGTCAATAAGCAATGTCAACCTGGAAAAAAAGAACTGAGATTGAAAGATACAATGATAGTAGACTGTAAGTAGCAAAGATTGCTGGCTAGAAAGTGGCCCAAACGCTCGTGTTGCCTGGTTTTAACAGGTAAAATAAAATGATATCTGAATATTATTATCAAATGGTAAAAATCAAAGATACTTAACTGAAGGTACTATTACAATCCATTATCATAATTGTTCTTGAATGTCAAAAATACCCAAAAAAGAACAATTCTTTTACTGTAATGAAACAGATGCTTGAAGTTTTAGTTCTGAAGAGTAACTGTAGCCAAAAGTCAGCTGTGTGAAAAGGTGATGAAAGTAATGATTGCAAGATTGAGGAATTCTGTGCACATCAAGCAATTGATATCTAATACACTAAAAGGTAGAGTTTGGCAAGAGGCAGACAAAATGGACATAAAACTGGACATAAAACTGGAGATTGCTCAACTAAAGTTTTTATTACGACTTGCCCCACTCTGGAAGGATCCTTTGGATGTTTCAGTGTGTCCTGGCACCAGGTACTGACAGCATCTCTGCACTCTCAGGCTTGTTCAAATTTTGATATTGTAGCTCTGTAGATTTTAGCATCTCTAAAAGACTGTCAGTTCTAAAGGGTGGTTTATGCAAGACAGGAGAAACTATATTTATTTTGATTCAGGATATAAGCTGTAGTTTAAAGCCTTTTTTAAATGCAGTAAAGCTGGTTATGAATCAGCTGGTTTGTAGGGGCATGGAACTGGTGAAATGGTACCCACTGCACAGGTGTTTCTTCTTCTCACTGACGAGGGTGAAGCGGTGAAGGTTAACGGCAGCCTCAGTTGCAGTGACCAGAAGACGGTGGAGTTCAGGATCTCATGTAGCAGGAACAGAACATCTAGCAGAATCACAACCCTGGACTTAAACCCTTTGGCCTTTTCAAGCAATTTCTAGGGGAAATCCCATGGGACAGGGTACTGGCAGGTAAAGGAGCCCAAGACAGTTGGTTAACACTCAAAGACCACTTCTTTCACGCCCAAGATCAGACCCTTCCAACAAGTAGGAAGTCAAGGAATGGAGCCAGAAGACTTGTGTGGTTAAACAGAGAACTGCTGGGCAAACTCAAGAAGAAGAAGAAAGTCTACAGGTCATGGAAAGAGAGGATGGCCACTTGGAATGATTATAAGACTCTAGTCAGAGGATATAGAGATGCAACTAGGAAAGCCAAGGACTCCTTGGAATTAAACCTTGCATGAGAGGTCAAGGACAACAGAAAGGGCTTCTCCAAATACATTGCAGGTGAAATGAGCACTAGAGGCAATGTAGGCACCCTGCTGAATGAGGTGGGTGCCCTGAAGACAGAAGATACAGAGAAAGCAGAGATACTCAACACCTTCTTTGCCTCTGTCTATACTTCTGCGGGCTGTTCTGATATCAAGCCCCAGATGGCTGAGGCTCCAGGGGAAGTTGAGGCAAGAGAGGAGCCTGCCTTAGTTGATGAGGACTGGGTTAGGGATAAGTTGAGCAAACTGGATGTACATAAATCCATGGATCCTGATGGGATGCACCCGCACATACTAAGAGACGGTGAAGTCATAGCTAAGCCACTCTCTGTCATCTTTTCTAAGTCCTGGGGATCACGAGAGGTGCCTGGGGACTGGAGGATAGCAAATGTCATTCCAATCTTCAAAAAGGGTAAGAAGGAGGACCCAGGTAACTATAGACCGGTC
>JAOXOE010028124.1:0-16786 GCA_028565055.1 Phoeniculus purpureus | reverse complement strand
CTCCAGAGAAGGAGACTCCACAACTCCCCTGGGCAGCCCCTTCCAGTGCTCTGTCACCCTCACCGGGAAGAAGTTCCCTCTGATATTTATATGGAATCTCCTCTGTTCCAGCTCACACCCACTGCCCCTTGTCCTATCACTAGAAGACATTGAGCAGAGCCTGGCTCCATCCTCCTGACACTCGCCCTTTACAAAATCTTGTGACGTGATGAAGAAGTGACAGCAGGACAACAGGAAACAACCAACACCCCTGTCTCACATCCTGTAGGGCTTCCTACTCCTAAATAGATCTAGACTAGGATATTCTGACTATTTTATTGGGCAAAGAAGTGTTTGCAGAAGTCAGTGAAACTCAAGTGACTTCGCCCTTATGCTGGTGGTGATGTTGGGTCCTGGGCTGGATGATCTTAGAGGTCCTTTCCAGCCTCAGTAATTCTGTGGCTCTGGTTGAGTGCAGTAAACACGCAGCAAGAGAAATGGAGGCCCAAGTGTGTCTGGATGAAATGCGTAGGGTGGCTGATGCACCCTGCCTGCTGCACGTATTGGATCAAAGCAAAAAAACCCCAAACTAACCTCAAAACCACCCGAAGGGGAAATTTTTAAGCTGGCAGGAAAAGTGACCAGAGGAAACGCTCGGTGCTGTCAGCACGGCCTCACCCACGTCGTTCTCACACTGCTGAGACTGGGTCAGACCCTGGTACCACCATCACTCTCTCAGGATCTGAGTGACCTGGAATGGAAGAGTTCAGATGGGGCCCTCAGTTCCAGAAGGACATGGAGCTGCTGAAGAACCAGAACTGAGGGAGAACTAGAGCACTTTGAGCAGCAAAGGACCTTCAAAGCTCCTCCAGTCCCACCCCAGCCACCTCATCCCAGGCAGGGACCTCCCCAGCCAGAGCAGGTTGATCAGACCCCGAAGGTCCAACCTGACCTGGGATGGTTCCAGGAATGGGGCTTCTCCCACCTCTCTGGGCAGCCAGGACCAGGCTCTCACCACCCACAGCATCAAAAAACCTCATCTCCAGCCTGAATCTTCCTCTTTAACCCATCACCCTCTGTCCTCTCACAGCAGCTGCTGCTGAGAATGTCCATTGCCATCATTTTTACTGGGGAGCTGTTACCCCATCATTATTTATCCCCATCTTCCCTTTAAGCCCTGAAAGGCTTAAACATGTCTTGATCAGCTCCAGCTGAAGGCAAACAGGGCCTTCTCAATGTCACTGAGAAAAAGGACATCTGTTAGAAGTCTCTGGAAGGTGGAGGACAGGAGGTAAGTTGATGAGAGACACCTCTTTGTATCTGTGTACAGGGGAGGCTCGTGGTGACCCAACGGCCGCAGCTCCTGCACACAACCCACCCCCCAGCCTTGCTTCCACCACAAGCAGTGCCAGAGGCTGGGGCTCAGCCCCTGGAGCCCGGTCAAGCTTGGCCCATGGGTTCTGCCCTTCTCCCAAACCCACGTTTCCTGCAGCAGTGCCCTGTGCACCCTCTCCAGCGCCAGCTAAAGCAACTCGCCTGCTTTCAGAGCCGCCCTACAGCCCTGCGCCGGGCACAGGCTGGGCACTGCTCCCCAGGCAGATGCCCCCAGCGCACCGGTACACGTGGCGGGGGGGCTCCTAATTCTGCTCCACTTACCTCTTCATGGAAAAAAAAAAATGTCTTCGAGGGCAGCCCAGAGAGGTTGTGGAGCCTCTACTCTGGAGAGGTTCAACCGCCCCTGGACACGACCACACGCCCCTTGCTCTGGGTGACCTTGCTTTGGCATGATGATGCCCAGAGGCACGTCCAGCCCCACCAGGCTGTGACCCCACGAGCCCCTGCTGCTGAAGGCACCTTCACCTCCTACTTTCTAGCCAGCAGAGTAGTCTTCCCCACTCCTGCCAGTCCAGGGGAGCTGCAGACAGACCTGCTGCTGCCCTGTGAAGGCATCGCTGGCTCTGCGGGGGAATCTCCTCGTGAGCATCTCCTCGTGAGCCAGTTCACCAGGATGAAAACACTAGAGGTGGGAGGGGGGCAGAGGGCGACCCTTTTCCACCCCACACTGCAAACCCCGAGCTAAGGAGGCGACAAAGCAGCCTGGGGATTAGATTCAACCCTGGGCAAAGTCAAAGGAAGATGCTTTCAAGGACCAACCATTCCACTAATGAGGAGGGGGCTGGTGACAGGGGCTGTTGGGTCTCAGCATTTCTTCTTGTTTCAACGAGCTGGACCTCTAAAGGCTGTAGGGCCATGGAGAAGCAACCACTTACCTTGAGGAGAGACAGTAAAAAGAGGTGACAGAGCTGCTGTGATGGGCAGTGACCTACAGAATTACCCAACAGCTGGACTTCGGGAGGTGGCGAGAGAAATCCCTTCTGCCTGCCGTGGGGGCTCTTCTCAAGTGGACAACCATGGAGGTCACCAGCTGTTGGACACAGTGAGGGTGAAGGAGCTCAACCCCGGAGCAGCAACCCACAGCCAAACCTCACACACTGGCCTGGGGACAGACCCTTCCTGAGGGACCTGGATCAGAGGGGACCTGGCAGTGCTGGCTGAAGGTTGGACTTGATGATCTTAAAGGTCTCTTCCCACCAAAGAGATTCTGTGAGTCTTCACTTCCAGGGCACAGGCCGGGGCATCCCAGGTGGCTGTAAAAGAGGAGCTCGTGCCCACGCCCAGCCCCGTGTTTGAGGTTTACAGGATGGGTTCTGTTTACTCCAGTTCACAAAGCAAAACCAGCAGCTTTAATCCTCCCTAAAACCCCCAAACAACTGGGGAAGGGCAGGGCTCGGAGCGGCTCCGTGCAAACTTCTGCAGAGTAACAGACATGACAAATCCCAGTCACTCAAACAACGGCAAACAGGAGACATTCAAGTCACAGCCGGGACGGGCTTCCTGTCAGTCCTAGAGATGATCCAAGAGGACGTCGGGAAATAAATAAACCCCAGTTCCCACCATAAAAGAAGCTGCTGCTCTCTCGACCCAAGGGGTTTGGGGATGGACAGGAGGCAAACGGGTTGCAGGAGGAACAGAAAGAAGAGGAGCAACTCGTGGGTGAACTGAGGTGCTGCAGGGTGGCCACCTTGTGTCCTGCAGTGACTAAGAGAAGGCTTTAAACCACCACAAGGGCCAAAGAAAAGCCTCTGTGAGCAGGGTGACACCATCTGCCCCTTGCTGGAGGGACCAAGCTGAGGTAAGGCTGTCACCACAGAGGTTCTGAAGCTCCACCAGAAGCCACACAATGGTGAGTATGTTGTCCTGGTCAGTCTGATTCATGACTAAGGAGGGCATTTTGCGCTTGAATCCAGCTTACCTCAGGTGATCACCATCTCTCGGCCCTTCTGTGCTGCAGGAGGCACCGCAGCCAAACCACAACAGGTGCAGCCAGTGGAGCAGGAGATTCTCAAAGCCCAACAGCAGCATAACAAACCCTGCAGTTCATGTCAGGCCACATCCTGAAGGCTCATCCTAACCTTCTGTTTCCTTGTTGAGGCAGATTTACCTACAGCCAGTACCGCAGGGTCTCAGTTCGAGCAGCAGCGGGGTTAGCCTGTACCTTCAATGAGACGTGACCCTTCAGGCAGCATCTCAGTTCATCTCTAGGCTCTGGTTGCACTTGCAAATCTGCTTAGCCAGACATGGGCAGAGCGCCTGGGGGAACTGCTCCAGCTCATGGGTTCTGCTCCCACTCAAGTACCAAGTGATGCTACAGAGCCGACACTGCGGAGCCTGACACAGGCACCTGCAGACTGGACCTGCTCCTGAGCTCCAGAAATAGAACCAGAAAGACCGCAGAGAGCGCTAAAGGCTGCACTCAGTCAGGTACCACTGGAGGTCAGGAGCATCTCATGAATACCTCAGTGAGAGAGGGCTCCTTTGCACAGCCTGGGCTCCTCTCCACACCCCCAGGGCTCCTTTGCACAGCCTGGGCTCCTCTACACACCTCCAGGGCTCCTCTCTGCACCCCCAAGGTTCCTCTCTGCACCCCACCAGTCCTGATCTTTGCTCTCCAAGTGCTACAAGTACCAGAGCAGCCCAGGGAAACTTGCTTGTCACCCCCTCAAGTGGAATCATGACGACCCAGTGATGAGAAGCACCTTTAGGTCTCCTGCATGAGAGCAGCCTCTGCCCAGCATCTCCTTCCGAAAAGGATCCAGACTTTTCCTTTCAGTGTAGCCCTAAATCAGCACCAAAATCTTGAGGAACAAACTGCTGCCACACGCCAGGACGCTCAGGGCTGCATTTGGCCCCCAGTTTCCAGCAAAGATGTAACTGGAACCAAAGAAAGTTGCATCAAGGACTCAGCTGAGACTTCAGATCTGGGGAGAAAGGTCTGGTTTGTTCAGGTTTGGACCTTTGCCCATGGGTGGCAAAGTTCTGCTTCTCTCACAAGCCACCCAAGCAGCTCTTTCTGCAGGATGCCAACAGTTTCATCCCTGAGCTTCAGAAGGGAAAACCACAACCCCCAGGCATCCTCACCACAGAAGCCCAGAGAACACTCAAGCACAGAGCTCTCTGCTGCAGGAACAGAGAGGGAATGAGCATCACAGAGCTGGGAAACAAGGAGAAAAGCAGGAAGAGGCTCCTTCCTATCATGGCAACAGAGTAAAAGGAAACTTCAGGCCAAAGGGGCTTGGGCTGGTAACGGGAGAAACCTTACAGGAGGTCAGGCTGGATGGGGCTCTGGGCAATCAGCTCTGGTGAGCGATGGCCCTGCTTGTCGCAGTGGGGGTTGGACTCAATGACCTTTGGAGGTCCCTTCCAACCCAACACATTCTATGGTTCTACAGGACTAAGTGCTGTTCAACAGCAAAACCTCTGCAGCCCTCAGTGATCTCTGGGGAGCAGCCTGACACCTCCACCAACCCCAACCCCAGTACCTCCATCAACACCAACCCCAGTACCTCCATCCACACTGATTCTGGTACTTCCATCCCCACTGACCCCAGTACCCCCACTGACATCGACCCCAGAGAGGCAAGTAAAATCTAGAGAGCAAACCAACAATGACCAGAGTCATCCCACAAGATCCCTCAAAGCCCATTTCAGTGACGCTGAGCAAAACTCCTAATTTGTGACTCTTTTTGTCCCCAGCGGGGATGACGAGAGGCTTTGTCCAGCTCAGTTCTCCTGGGAAAGACCTCTTCTAGCTGACCGAGGTGCAGTTCAGCTCTGCAGGGTCCTGCCGACCCGCTGCCATGACTCCCTCTGGCCCGTCGGCGATACTGGGCTCACTGGAGCACTGCCGGTGGCTGAAGCTGGGCTGCAGGAGGAGACACTTGTCGGGGCTGTCCGACTCCTCAGCCACCATCCCCGTGTGCATCATGGAGGCCATGGCCAGCAGCTGGATGTCCGAGTGAGCGTTGGCCACCGTGTGCCGGCGGATGCTGCCGCATTTCTCCAGGTAGGCTTCGCCCTCCTGCTCCGTCAGCGGCGTCAGGGCCATCTCGCTGGGCTGCCGGCTCGTCACGGTGTGGGGCGAGTAGCTCAGCACCCCGGCCTTGGGACGAGAGCGTGAGTACCGCCGCTCTGCAGGAGATGGGAGACAGCAGGAAGGGTCAGCAGGGCGCTGCCAAGGCATCAACAGCAGGAAGGGTCAACCAGGCTGCCCGCACAGACCAGGGAGGGCTCAGCCCCTGAGTGCTCCCTGTTGGTTCATCCCAACACCTCCCACCCTGCTACCTGCAGGAAGTGAGTTGGGGAGGGCAGCAAAGGGACTTCTGATGGACCTGATGGTCTCCTCCTGCCCAGGGTGGGGTGAGGAGTGAGCAGGAGCTCTCACACAGTTTCACTGAGATCGGGGAGACCACAGCAACACAACTCCCCACGGCAGCGCTGAGCAAGGACCCCAGCTGCCACCCCTCCCTCTGGAAGGAGACTCCACAACCTCCCTGGGCAGCCTCTGCCAGGGCTCTGCCACCCTCACTGGGAAGGAGTTCCTTCTCATATGGATGTGGAACCTTCTGTTCCAGCTCACACCCTTTGTCCCTTGTCCTACCATTGGGTGCCCCTGAGCAGAGCCTTCTCCTCTCCTTCTCTGGAGACGTTTCAAACCCACCTGGACATGTTCTTGTGTGACTGGACCTAGGGGATCCTGGTGTAGCTGGGGGATTGGACTGGATGATCTTTTGAGGTCCCTTCCAACCCCTAATGTTCTGTGGTTCTGTGATACTGGGCTTCACCACCATTACAGGCTGCCCAACAAGAGAAGAAACTGGTTCTAAGACAGAAAATGGTGACTGAAGAAGAGAATGAAGGGGAGATGGATGGAGAGATGGAGAAGAAGTGGGAGTTCAGGAAGAGAAGCCACTAGCAGCATTTAGGAACCACCAGGGTCACCCAGCAAAAAGTTCTGCTCTGCTGTCAGCAGGGTCCCTACAACACAAACACCAGTTTGTCCATTCCCTCCTCCCAGTCAGCCCTGGATGGAGCAGAGGTGAAAGGCCACACAAACAAAGAGCAGCCAGAACCAGAGCAAATCCCATGATGTCAAGACATGTAAATTTTATGGGGCCAGCTCATGGGATTTTTAATCACACTGACCCCTCGTCCGGCTGCAAGAAACCCAGCAGGGCCATAAACTTCGGCAGGGGACAGGCAACTCCCTTCTGGCCATCCCCAAACTGCCCTTCAGCTGCAAAACAGTCAGACTGGTCAAAGCTCAACATCCCCAAACTGCCCTTCAGCTGCAAAACAGTCAGACTGGTCAAAGCTCAACTTTCAGGGGGAGGTCTGGTCTCAGGATGGGTCTGCAAACCAGTGCTGAGCTCTGCAAGCAGCTTCACTTAGAGTCACAGAATCATCGAGGTTGGAAAAGACCTTCAGGACCATCAAGTCCAACCATCTACCCTACAACCCCCAACCCATTGCCTGAAACACCCTGTTTGTTGAACCCCTCCAGGGACGGTGCCTCCACCCCCTCCCCTGTTCCAAGGCCTCCTCACTCTTTCTGGGTAGAAGCTTCTCCTAAGATCCAACCTGAACCTCCCCTGGCACAACCTGACCCCATTTCCTCTGGCCCTATTGCTACCACTAGGGAGAAGAGGCCAACAGCTGCCCTTCTCCAACCTCCCTGCAGGCAGTTGTAGAGAGCAGCGAGGTCTCCCCTCAGCCTCCTTGTTTCGGTTAAAGGACTTGGCAGAGAGTGTCTGAAGAAGTGAAGCACAACCACCCCTGGGGCAGGGGTTTGCCTGACCCAACCTGAACCTCTCCAGGCACAACCTGACCCCATTTCCTCAGGCCCTATTTGCATAAAACACATTTAATGGCCCAATAAGCAGACACAGAAAAGCCCTGAGCCATGGCTAGTGGCCTCAAGCCATGCCCTGAGCATGGTACAGGCACAAAGGAGCCCAGTAAGTCCTTCCACCATGAGACCTCCCAGTTGTCCAAGGTGTCTCACCCTTTGCTTCTGCCTCTCACTGCTGTTCACCGTCTCCTTTTCTACCTACTGCCTCACAGGAACCAGCCTGCACACCCCAACGAGAGCTTCTGCAAGTGCTCAAGGCCAGGCTGGACAGGACTCTGGGCAGCCTGGTCTGGTGAGAGGTGCCGCTGCCCATGGCGGGGGGTTAGAACTGGACAATCTCCCAACCCAAACCAGTCTGGGATTCTCCAAGACGCACAAGTCTTACCCAGCAAGCAGGTGCTACCAGAGAAGCTGTGATCCTCACACAAACCCAGGTACGGAGATACCACCTGCTTGACCAGTTCTTCCAGCTGTAGGTAGCCCTCACTGGGGCCAGTGGGCTCATGGACACTCTGAAATGCCAACAGAAGAAAGGTCAGCGTTAGCGTCACATAGTTTTGAGTAAAGTTTTCGGGTCAAGCCCTGGGGTCTGTCAAATCCTGGGCTTGACGATCTTGAAAGGTCCTTTCCAGCTTTAATGACTCTGTGATCTCTCTGCACTGGAGTAGCCCAACCCTGCTAGTAGAGCATGCTGAGGAGCACAGCTAAGCCCAGCATGAGGTTCAGTAGCCACTCAGGTCAACCTACATGCAAGTCACAGCCACACAAGCTATGGAGGTTGAACATCTAGCTGGTGTGTTCCTGACCAAGGAATGGGAAGGCACAAGGAACACTCAACCCCCCGATATCATAGAATCACAGACTGGCCAGGGTTGGAAGGGACCTTCAAGATCATCCTGTTCCAACCCCTCTGCACAGGCAAGGACACCTCAGGGCCTCAGCCAACCTGGCCTTCAGCACTGCCAGGGATGGGGCAGCCACAACTGCCTTGGGCAACCTGTTCCAGCATCTTCCCACCCTCACAGCAAAGAATTTGTTCCTCACGTCCAACCTCAGCCTCCTCTCTTCAAGTCTGGAACCCTTTCACCTTGTCCTCTCACTACCACCCCTGTGTCAAAAGCCCTCCCCCAGCTTTCTTGTAGCCTCCTTCAGAGATTGGAAAGCTGCTAGAAAGTCACCCGGCAGCCTCCTCTTCTCCAGGCTGAACAACCCGCCCTTGCTCAGCCTGTCCTCACAGGGGAGGTGCTCCAGCCCTCTGAGCATTTGAGTTGCTCTCTTCTGGACACCTTCCAGGAGCCCTCTGTCCTTCTGATGTTGGGGACTTCAGAACTGGACCCAGGACTCCAGAAGTGGTCTCACCAGTGCAGAGTAGAGGGGGAGAATCCCCTCCCTCGACCGACAGTCGCCACTTCTTTTGCTGCAGCCCAGGACAGTTGGTTCTCTGGGCTCAAGTGCACACTGATGGCTTCTGTTCAACTTCAGCTCCACAGTCACCCCCAAGTCCTTCTCCTCAGGGCTGTCCTCCATCCTTTCTCCTCCCAACCTGTATTGGTGCATGGGATGGCCTCGACCCAGATGCAGACATTTGCCCCTGCTGAACTCCACGCAGTCTGCACAGCCCACTGCTGGAGCCTGGCAAGGTCCTGCTGGATGGCCTCCCTTCCCTCCGGGCTGTTGACTTCACCACAGCACCTGTTCCACCAGGAAATGTGTTGCTGTGGAAAAGCCCTGGGCAAAGCTCTGCTCTGCTCCCAGGCAGGACTGCAGGAATCAAACCAGCCCTGCATGGCTCAGCCCCCAGCTGGGAAGATGGCAGATAACACTGACCAACGGAACAGAACTTCCACAATCTCCTCAGACCTGGCTCCCTGCAAAGCCCCAGCAGGTCACCTTGTCTCTCCAACGGTGCTGCTCTGAGACCTTCTTAGCCCTTGAGATTCTCTTGACAAAATACTTTAGGGCAATGGGAGCTGAAGCTTGAGTGGCTCCTGCTGCTACAGAGAGAACTCACTGGAGAATAAACGAGAGCGGGAGGAACCCCAACAGCCACCTGAACTGTGGTGTCTGAACTCTCAGGCTGGGCTGTAGAAGCTACAAACCAGCTGCTACTGTCGGGGGTATTTGGCACGTTGGGGGAAATAGTCTCTTGAGTCTGGATGAAAAAGACATTCCTCACAGAAGGTCTCTTGGAAGAGGAGGACACACAGCAGTTCCTCTTCTCACAGACACTGCTTGATGTCCCGGCCGGCCAAGGACCCACAAATCCCATAATCTACAGGGATGGAGACTTGCACCATCACTGCAAAGCTGAGAAACCCAGAGAACCAGGAGGGTGGGTGTCAGGAGGATGGAGCCAGGCTCTGCTCAGGGGCACCCAATGATAGGACAAGGGGCAATGGGTGTGAGCTGGAACAGAGGAGGTTCCAAATCAATATGAGAAGGACCTTCTTCCCAGTGAGGGTAACAGAGCCCTGGCAGGGGCTGCCCAGGGGGGTTATGGAGTCTCTTTCTCTGGAGACATTTAAGACCCTCCTGGATATGTTCCTATGTGACTTGGTCCAGGTGACCCTGCTGTGGCAAGGAGATTGGACTGGATGATCTTTCGAGGTCCCTTCCAATCCCTAATGATTCTATGACTCTTTAACATTGTGGGCTGGCAGTGCTGGAGGATCTGGCCACCACCACCACACTGCCCTGTGCTCCACTTTGTGCAGGGACATTGCCCACCACCATCACTTCCATCATAAGTGCCTTTCAGCTTTCTTTTCCCCCCTCCCAGGTCTGAAATCTACAAGAGACTCTTCATGGCTCACCACTCATAACTATTTCTCCTGCTTTTTGAGGGCCATGACTTACAATCTGGGTTGTCCTCATCACACTAAGAAATGGGCAGCAAAGTCCATGAATCACTTCAGGCACCATTAACTCTTGCAGTGATTGAGTAATGGGTGAGAAGCACGAGGAACCAATCTCCCCTGCAGATGGCACAGATGGATTTGTTACTGCTGGGAGCTGCTGCAGCTTTGGTCACCCATTGAAAAGGGACAGCTGTGGTAACAGGGAACACATTTCATAGAATCATTCTGGTTGGAAAAGACCCCTGGGATCATTGAGTCCAGCCATCAACCCTACTCCACAAAAACTCTTCACCTCTAAACCAGATCCCCCAACACTACATCTAAGAGACTTTCCAACACATCCAGGGCTGGGGACTCAACCACCACCCTGGGCAGCCCATCCCAGGACCTGACCACTCTCTCCAGGAAGAATTTCTTCCTGATGGCCAGTCTAACCCTCCCCTGTTGAAGCTTGAAGCCCTTCCCCCTGCTTCTGTGGCTAGTGACCTGTGAGAAGAGCCCAGCACCAACAACTTTACAGTGTCCTTTCAGATAGTTGTAGAGAGAAATGAGGTCTACCCTCAGCCTCCTCTTCCTCAAACTAACCAGCCCAAACTCTCTCAATCTCTCCTCATCAGATTGATTCTCCAGGCCCTTCCCCAGCTTTGTTGTCCTCACTCCAGCTCCTCAATGTCTCTCTTGTACTGAGGTGCCCAAGACTGGACCCAGTCCTCAAGGGCTCCACTTCTTCAGAGCTCCTGGTGGCAACCCTTTTAACACAGAAAACAACTCAAAGCCCTGTTTCTTCTTCATTCTAGACAGCAGCCAGCCACCTTCTCCACAAACACCACCTTCTCGAGGTGGTGCTGCTGAAGGAGGGTGTCACAATGACTTTGAGCGAACTGTGACAAGTCAGCAGATTCCCAATGTGATAAAGGCTGCTAATCGCACCCCTTCCCAGTCCCACCACCAGCTCATGAGCCTCAGGTGCCCTCTCACGACTGCTTCACCAGCAACCAAAAGCCTGATAGAGACCTCTCAGCTCACCAAGTCCTTCTGGTTCATCGCAGACAAACACATCATACAAGCCCTTTAATAAACGTTATCAATCCTGCCGGTAAAAACTCATTAGGTTAATGTGCTGCTATTTTTATTAAAGCAGCGAGAAGCTGCGTTCAACGGCAATTAGGCTGGTTAAACACGGAACAGCTCCAGGACGAGAGAAGCCAGAGCCTGTTAGCCACTGAAATGCAGAGCCCTGAACATCATCTCTCAGAATCAGACTGACTTCTCGGTTCTGCAATTACAGCTTCAACTTGTGGCAGCAATTCCATGACCTCAGATAGGCTCCAGAGGGAAGGATTTAGCTTCCAGCTCTCAGCTTGTTCTGCACAGACTCCCCTGAAGCCCTACAGAATTCTAAGGGGGATTGGACTGGATGATCTTTTGAGGTCCCTTCCAACCCCTAATGACTGGACCTAGGGGATCTTGCTGTGACAGGGGGATTGGACTGGATGATCTTTCGAGGTCCCTTCCAACCCCTAATGACTGGATCTACGAGATCCTGCTGTGGCAGGGGGATTGGACTGGATGATCTTTTGAGGTCCCTTCCAATCCCTAATGTCCTGTGATTCCCACTTCTCCACTCCAGCACTCAAAAAGGAACAGCATCATCCCCAAGAGCAGCAAGCACTGAGGATATCACCTCAGAATACCGTGGTACCCACCACCTAACAGGAGAAAAATAGCAGCCCCACAGCTAGATGCTGCCTCCTCAGCAAGATTTACAGTCAAGCAGCAGCAGCCAAGCTAATTCTAAGCAATGAAGCAGCCTTTGCTGAGTCTTAAGGGCAGGGGAAACTCTTGCCCATGCTGTGAGAACTTCACCTCGGTCTAAACGCTCCAACAGACAGTCAGTGGGGTGGAGGTGACCCAGGAGCTCCAACCAAGAAATCTGCATGAAGCAAAGGGAGATCTTTTTCTACTGGCATCCAATTAATTTCTTAAACTGCTGCAAATGATCAGTCAGATTTAAGAAGGAATAAATTCAAAGGCTTCATTCTTAGGAGCCTGAAGAGAAGGCACCGGAGGGATCTTACAGTGCATCAAAGTTGCACAGGAACTTACCCAGTTCCTACAGAACACACCAGCAAACTCAGGTTAACACTTCTACATTCCTCTTCCAAGTATTGAATGGGTGACCTCAACAATGTTGATCAATATAGGAAGGGTGGGTGTCAGGAGGATGGAGCCAGGCTCTGCTCAGGGGCACTCAGTGACAGGACAAGGGGCAGCGGGTGTGAGCTGGAGCAGAGGAGGTTCAACATCAACCTGACAAGGACCTTCTTCCCAGTGTGGGTGCCAGAGCCATGGAAGGGGCTGCCCAGGGGGGTTGTGGAGTCTCCTTCTCTGGAGATGTTTCAAACCCGCCTGACCATGTTCCTGTGCGACTGGATCTAGGGGATCCTGCTGTGGCAGGGGGATTGGACTGGCTGATCTTTGAAGATCTCTTCCAAGCCCTAATGCTCTGTGATTCTGTGACACCCTAGAAATCAGAGGACAAAATCCATCATCCTTCTGACTAAAACACACCCGGAGATGTTCCTGTGCGTCTTGGTCTAGGTGGTCCTGCTCTGGCAGGGGAATTGGACTGGATGATCTTTCTAGGTCCCTTCCAATCTCTAATGTGATTGTGTGCTGTCCATGGTGGGGGGATTGGAACTGGATGATCAGGTGGTCCTTCCAACCCAGAGTGATTCTGATTGTATAACTTCTCCAGCAAAGTGATCCTGCTGTGGCTGGGGGATTGGACTAGATGATCTTGCAGGGTCCCTTCCAATCCTTAATGATTCTATGATTCAACAGGAGACCAGCAGCAACAGCATCTAGATGAACTCCAAGAGGGTTTCTTTTCTATAAGAATTCCTATTTCCATTAGCATGGACCTCTTGTACGGCTGCTTCTATGTTCTATTAATCCCTCCGAAACCTTCACGCTCACCAGCCTGACAATTGTCACGCACGGGGCACAACCAAGAAAACAAAAGGCCATAGTTTAAGTAAAGTTTGTGCCGAGTCCTCATTAGTCAGGTGTTGGCAGGACTTTATTAATGGCAGTAATTAGAAGAAGGATTTTAATGGTGGCAGTGGAAAATTCCACCACTTTAATATTCATTACTATCGACTCCCCCAGCTTTATGGTCCAAGTTATCTCATTAGCTTCCTTCAGGCCAGCATCTCAGGTCAGCTCTGCTGGTATCGTTGAAGGTGAAAGGCTGGGGATGTTCAACTCACTCCAGAAGTTAGTGGAATTGTTGTGTTGAGACAAATAACCACCCTGCCACCAATTCCCTGAGCATCTGCTTCAAATCTCCAGGGCATCAGGTCAACCTGACCAGGGTATGAAATTCCACTCTTCACTTTGGCCTTTTAGCTCACAAACAATATAGCAGCAAGAAAAACCAAGAGGAAAATAAAACAGTGATTGTAGCCCTAGTCCCTAAGTCTACAAAGGCCGTAGGTCTGTAGTGGGCTCTTCACTTGTGTTATAAGATCGATTAAGACCAGCAGAGACATGTGAAAGTGCCATAGCAAAGACCCTTTAAGTAAGAGGTGGGAAGTCAAAAAAACCTAGGACAAAGTTCTTGTTGAGTTGTCTCTCAGGAGATTTGTGGAGTCTCCTTCACTGGAGATGTTTAAAACCCACCTGGATGTGTGACTTGGTCTAGGTGAACCTGCTGTGGTGGGGGGACTGGACTAGATGATCTTTCGAGGTCCCTTCCAATCCCTAATGATTCTATGATGTTCAGCTTTGGGACAGTTAAGTCTAGATTGAGAGTAATCTGAAAGTTTGAACTCACTGAAGTCTATGGGAGGTAGAGTCACAAGCACTGGTGAAACAAGAACCTGACACCTTTTGCAAAGTGATGCTCTTGTGGAGCTCACTTTCACCTCGTTCAAGCTGTAGGAGCTGGAGGCAGCTCAGACACACTGTGGCTGGATAAAGACCTTCAGCTTTCAGCTGACTAAGGGCCAAAAAGCTCTGAAACAGAAGCAATTCCACTTGAGAGCCTCTGCAATTAGTATCTCAGTTGACCCACAGTCCAAGACACATCCTATGCATGAAATCCATGACCTCCAACACACTCAACACACAGACACTCCAGATACAAGCATTAAGAGTTAAATAATTGCACTTACTGCACATAGCCTGGGACTTTGGAGCACTGGAAGAGGCTGCCCAGGGAGGTTGTGGAGTCGTCTTCTCTGGAGATGCTTAAAGCCCACCTGGCCATGTTCCGGCACGACTGGATCTAGATGATCCTGCTGTGGCAGAGGGATTGGACTGGATGATCATTCAAAGTCCCTTCCAAGCCCAAATGTTCTGTGATTTCCTTTTGAGCCTGATTCCACTCCCCAGCACAGAACCCACCAACTGCAACCTGCTGGTATTTATCTCACCTTGGTTTAGTTCAGTTGATTGGGTGAAGGGGAGGGTGTCAATTAAAAGAAGCCCCTAATGCTATCAGCTGACAGTGTTTATCCCATCAGCATGACACGAGAGCATTCAGTCAGCTGAAGGACATTGGAGTTCAATTCTGCTGGCCCAAAGTGTTTGCTCCTCTCCAAAGCCACCCAGGTCCTGGGTGGCTTTTTCTCCTACCTATGGGCACGAGTGGTGCTTTTCTGTGTCCTAATGGTGCTGGTCTATCCCCACACAATAGCTGTGAAGTGCCAGACGAGCAAGGAAGGCATAAACCTGTGGAGAATTTCATTGCTTAAAGGCAGTGATGCTCTTACACTTGTGAGAAGAGACTGAGCAGGTCTGACCTTTCTATAACCCTGTAACTCTCCCTAAGAAGGGGTCCCAAACCCAGCTGGCAGTGAAGAAAAGCAAGATCATGGTAACCACTACAGCAAGACCAGGCAGCTCAAGAAAGATGGTGGTTATGGGTTTATGTTATGGGAAGACTAGTGAGACTTCATAGAATCATAGAATGTGGTGGGTTGGAAGGAACCTCCAAAGGGCATCCAGTCCAGCCCCACTACAACCAAGCAGGGCCATCTCTAACCAGACCAGACTGCCCAGAGACCTATCCAGCCTGACCTTGGATGGCTCCAGGGATGGAGCCTCCACCATTTCTCCAGGCAGCCTGTTCCAGGGATCCCTCACCCTCAGATTCAACAACATTTTTCCTCCTGTCCAGCCACAAACCATCTCCAAACCATGACCTCTCATCCTATCATTCCCAGCCCTTGTGAACGGTCTCCTCCAGCCTTCTGACAGCCCCCATCAGGGGTTGGAAGGTCACTACAATGTTCCCCGTGAAGCCTTCTCCTCTTCAGGCTGCACAACCCCAACTGTCCTCCTAAGAGAGGTGCCGTTAAAAGCTGCAGAGCTGCAGTTCTTGCAGAAGCTGTTGCAGCTCTGAGACCTTCACAAAGAACCAAGGCGGCTTTCACTGAGCTTATTCCATCCCTGGAGCTGGAATATTTCCACTAAACTAGCTGATTCCACGCTTTACCCTTAGAACCTCCACATGGGTGAAAGGATTTAAGACAAAGCAGCTCCGTTCCCTGTTGCATCAGGTGCCCTGCGACACCTTCCCGTTTGTTGTTCTCTCTGCAACAGCTTTTCACCTCCACTCGATGCGGTCTGAAGCAAAGGCTTGACTTTTTCTGGTTTAAATGCAGTGGGAAAATGAGGAGAGCTTGGAAATCCACGTGGAGGAAAAAAAGGAGCTTTCCTGCTGTCACCTGGGCTGGCAAAGCACCGCTGCCCTGCTGGCATTAGGCATGCGGAGCACTGGCAGCAAAGCTCCCGAGACACCATCTGTGCACATAATAAAGAGCAGTGGGACTTCTGTAACATAAATGATTGAATTTGCTTTCTGCTTCCCTTTGCAGTGGGAGTTTGCCAGCTATTAAGTGCCGTAAGAGCTTGGCAGACTACCTGTGAATGTAAAATTTACCTTCTCTGATGCATGGCCTCTCCCAGCTCTGCGAGCGAGGCTGGTGCTGCTGGAGGAGATGCTGTGGTCGTTTGGCTCGGGGCGACCTCCCTGTCACATCACCTCAAATGAGGGGGCTAGATGTGAACTAGACAAACCTTGACCTGTTCGCAGGGTTTGCCCCGATCTTCATTGGCTGTGGGATGACCCCAGAGCAACCACTGGGTCTTAACACTTCACAGATTCACAGGATCACAGAACGTGAGGGATTGGAAGGGACCTCCAAAGATCATCCAGTCCAATCCCCCTGCCACAGCAGGATCCCCTAGAGCAGTGTAGGAGAAAGGGACCTGGGGGTCCTGGTGCACAGCAGGATGACCATGAGCCAGCAATGTGATCTTGGGGCCAAGAGAGTCAATAGCATCCTGGGGTGGATCAGAAGGGGGATGGTTAGCAGATTGAGAGAGGTTCTTCCTCTCTACTCTGCCCTGGTGAGACCACAGCTGGGGTCTTGTGTCCACTTCTGAGCACCTCATTTCCAGAAGGACACGGAGCTGCTGCAGAGAGTCCAATGTAGAGCAACAAGGATGATGAATGAAGTGGAGCATCTCCCTGATGAGGAGACGCTGGGGGAGCTGGGTCTCTTTAGCTTGGAGGAGACTGAGGGGTGACCCCATTAATGTCTATAAATATGTGAAGGGTGGGTGTCATGAGGATGGAGCCAGGCTCTTCTCAGTGTCATCTAGTGATAGGACAAGGGGCAGTGGGTGT
>JAOXOE010028123.1:0-16792 GCA_028565055.1 Phoeniculus purpureus | reverse complement strand
GAAGGAAGGAAGGAAGGAAGGAAGGAAGGAAGGAAGGAAGGAAGGAAGGAAGGAAGGAAGGAAGGAAGGAAGGGAAAAGAGAAAAAAAGAAAAGAGAAAAGAGAATAAAAAGGAAAGATGAAGAGCAGGTAGGAAGGAAGAAGCAGAAAGAGCAAGAGAGGAGGGATGGAAGGAAGGAAGGGGAGCAGGAGAAGGTGGAGGGGAGCAGTGCTGGTGGCTGGGGAGCCAGAGGGTCCCTGTGGCATCACCCTGGGGATGGCAGCGCTGCTGCCTCCGCAGTCACCCCGACATAGCTCCCCTCCCAGCACAGTTAATCCGGACCCCAGCTAATCCTCTCGCAGGTCACCGGGAGCTCGTTGCGTTTTGTTCACTTCTCAAATGCCTCTAGAGTGAACTTTAAAAACAAGAGAAAATAAAAGCAACAGTATAAGTTCACCCTGTGGCAAAAGCATTCGGAAGGAGCTGGAAGGGACCTGATGCTCCAGCTGAAGGAGCTGGAGGGTTGGTGAAGAAGCAGCAGCATTTTCGTATCCAAATGCTGATGTCCCATTCAGAAAAGAGGTGGGAAAAGCTTAGTGCATGAAGGCAGCCTGTGTGGTCAGGAGGAAGGCTCAGGATGGGTGGCCAGAGGGAAGTTCAGCAGCAGTGAGTCTGCAGCCAGCCTGGCGTTACCGGCTCTGTGAGGCCACTTTGGTCCCGTTTGCCTTCTGGTGAGGATGAGGTTGTAATTATTCCCTGTGTTGGAAGAGGCTGCCTGGGGAGGTGGTGGAGGCACCATCCCTGGAGGGGCTCAGAAAATGAGTCGATCTGGTTAACATGGTTTAGCGGGCAGGGTGGGGTTGGGTTGATGGTTGGACTCGGTCACCTTGGAGGTCTCTTCCAACCTTAATGATTCTATTTTACTCTTCCCTGTGGCTGTGAGGAGGAGAGGGTCTCACACCAACTGCACCAGCAGTCTGCAGATGCAGCAGTGAGCAACCATCGTGCTTGAAAAAACAGCTCTGGGGTTAAAGGATGGACAACAAAGCCGGAGCAGGTGGAGATACGTTGTCTGGTGTCTGAGGTGGTGACACCTGTGGGTCTGAGTTCAGCACCTGGGAGGTCTGGGTAGGTTTCAGTGCTGGTTTCTGCAGGGATCCCCAAGTCCCAGGCTGGATTTGGGGAGAATTTCAGTAAGAGGCAATGCAAGGTATCGCTGCTCGCTGGGCTGACGCAGCCCCAGGCTGGTGCTGGGCTGACCCTGGCCACTGTGTAATGGAAAGGGTGTGTTTGTCCCAGCGTGTCCCCAGGCACCCGAGCTGATTGCAGGAATCGACAGCATCGATCAGGGCAGCGGGTCCGACGCAGCACGTACAGCCTGGCCGCTCGCCCGCCCCGCTGCTGTGAGCCAGGCACCTCTGTGCTGGGGGAAGGAGGTGTCATGGGGGCTCTTCACCAGCTCCCCACCACGTTGCTGCTGGTGAGGTGGGTTTGTTCCCAGTGACACATCCCATCTCACAGGACGAGCTGCAGCAGGAGGTGGTTTGGGGTGTTCTCCTGCATTTCCATCTCTGTAGGGTGCTTGGGATGTGCTGACGCAGCCCCATGTGCCACTGTGGAGTCACCAGGTTGCCCACCTAACTGGTGCTGCCTTACCTGTGTCCATGCTGCTCCCAGCTCTCTCCCAGGCAAAGCTGAGTGTAGGTCCCTGACTCTGCAGCGAGCCCTCCAGTAGGGACCAGAACAGCTCCCCGTTCCCCAGTGGCAGTTGTGCCTTCATGAGACTTGGCCAGCAGAACCCCTCGGTGGCCGCAGATGGCTCCGTGTCCCAATGGATGCGTTGGGAAAGCTGCTTCTTGGGACATGTGCCCCGGGCAAGTGCCTTCCCTGGGCCTTCTCCAAGCAGCTGAATGTCAGCGGTGTCCTCTCCCATCCCTGAGCCGGTGGATGGAGGTTAAATTCACATCTTCCTGTGGTTTCCCTCGACCCCAGAAGAGCTGGTGCCGGGGAGGTCAGGCGAGCAGCGCTGCGATGTGCTGGGCAGTGGTCCATCTGGCACGGGCAATGTGAACTGATGGAGCTGCTTTCAGGAGTACCTTTATTAATATCTCTGAGCTAAGGAGAGCAGCTTGGCCTCTCCACTCTCCTCTCCAGCGGCGTGACCCTGCTCTGACGGCAGAGCTCATGAGAAAAGTGAAGGGAACAAACTCCAGTGCTACCCAAGGTTGTTCACCCGCCGGTGTTGCTGAAGGTCCCACAAACCCACTCTGTAGAGTGAAAGACCTAACGCTAAGACCTTCTCACTCCTTCATGTGTGGGGTCTGAGAACAGCCTTCCCATCGCAGTGGGAGGTAAGGGCAGTTGGGGAGGTCATCGCTCAACATGCTGCCACTCACCCCATCAGCCCCATGGTCAAGCACCCCCTTGGGTCCCTCTGCCACGAAGGGTAACAGCCCCGTCTTTGTTTTCTTGTTGCAGAACCTCTCACAGGATCCACGTGGTGACGCGGCGGCCAAGACGTGGAAGCTTGGGACTTCTCTTCCACCACAAGAGCGTTTTGGGGGGTGGGTAGGGGTGGGTTAGGGGGACGCTGGGAGTCGCAAGACCCTTCACCTTCACTGTGGGCTTGGCTCAGGGATGACTGCGGGCAGAGTCAACCCTTACAGCATCGTGTCCTCCGAGGAAGACGGGCTGAGGTTGACCACCATGCCAGGTATCAACGGCTTTGGCAACGGGAAAATCCACACCAGGAGGAAATGCAGGAACAGGTTCGTGAAGAAGAACGGTCAGTGCAACGTGGAGTTCACCAACATGGACGACAAGCCGCAGCGGTACATCGCAGACATGTTCACCACGTGCGTCGACATCCGCTGGAGGTATATGCTCCTGCTCTTTTCCCTGGCGTTTCTGGTGTCCTGGTTGTTGTTTGGGCTGATTTTCTGGCTAATTGCCCTCATTCACGGAGATCTAGAGAACCCGGCGGGAGATGACACCTTTAAGCCTTGCGTTCTGCAGGTCAACGGCTTTGTGGCTGCTTTTCTGTTCTCCATCGAGACCCAAACGACTATTGGTTACGGCTTCCGCTGTGTGACGGAGGAGTGTCCGCTCGCCGTCTTCATGGTGGTGGTTCAGTCCATCGTGGGGTGCATAATCGACTCTTTCATGATAGGTGCAATAATGGCAAAGATGGCCAGGCCCAAAAAGCGGGCGCAGACTTTGCTCTTCAGCCACAACGCGGTAGTGGCCATGAGGGATGGAAAACTCTGCCTCATGTGGAGAGTGGGCAACCTCCGCAAAAGCCACATAGTGGAAGCCCACGTGCGAGCTCAGCTAATCAAGCCCAGGATCACGGAAGAAGGGGAGTACATACCGCTCGACCAAATAGACATCGATGTGGGGTTCGATAAAGGCTTGGACCGTATCTTCTTGGTGTCCCCCATCACCATCCTCCACGAGATCAACGAAGACAGCCCCTTGTTCGGGATCAGCCGCCAGGACTTGGAGACGGACGACTTTGAGATCGTGGTCATCCTGGAAGGTATGGTAGAAGCCACCGCCATGACGACGCAAGCCCGGAGCTCCTACCTGGCCAGCGAGATTCTGTGGGGCCACCGCTTTGAGCCCGTCTTGTTTGAGGAGAAAAACCAGTACAAAGTAGACTATTCCCACTTCCACAAAACCTACGAGGTCCCATCCACGCCCCGCTGCAGCGCCAAGGACTTGGTGGAGAACAAATTCCTGCTGCCCAGCACCAATTCCTTCTGCTACGAGAACGAGCTGGCCTTCATGAGCCGCGACGAGGAAGAGGAAGACGACGACAGCCGGGGCTTGGAGGACCTGAGCCCGGACAACAGGCACGAGTTCGATAGGCTTCAAGCTACGATAGCATTGGATCAGCGGTCGTACAGGAGGGAGTCAGAGATATGACTCTTGGGTCCTTCCATTGACTTTTCCGAGGGTATTTTCTTTCCTCCTCTACTCTCTTCCCCTACCACCCGCTCAAATTATGCAGAACAATGCAAGTGCCATAGGAATGCTTGAGAAATTAGTCTCGTTCATAGTTTTCAGTTTCATTGCAATAACCACTGAGCGGTCTGCACGAGGGGACGGTTGGCAGCCCACGGGCGGGGGGCGTCTCCTCTCCCGTGCCCGGTGCCTGCGGCGGGGCCGACGGCTCTAGGGGGGATGGATGGATGGGTGGATAAATGGATGGACTGATGGGTGGATGGATGGATGGATGGATGGATGGATGGACGGATAGATAGATGGATGGATGGATAGATGGATGGATGGATGGGATGGACAGATGGATGGATGGATAGATGGATGGATGGATGGGATGGACGGATGGATGGATGGATGGATGGATGGATGGATGGGATGGATGGATGGATAGATGGATGGATGGATAGATGGATGGATGGATGGGATGGATGGATGGATGGATGGATGGATGGGATGGATGGATGGATAGATGGATGGGTGGATGGTTGGATAGATGGATGGATGGATGAATGCATGCATGCATAGATGGATGGATGGATGGATGGATGGATGGAAGGACAGAACGAATGCAGAGAGGAGGGTCCGTGGGGTGCAGGCAGGTGCTCGCCCCACACAGCTCCGGCGGGGCTTTGCTCTCCCCGGCGGGGATAACGCCAGCGTTTTCGTGGAGCTGAGCACTGCGAGATCCAAAACAGAGGAAATATCAGGAAACAAATCTCTCTCTCTCTCTCTCTCTCTCTCTCTCGCGTTTCTCTTAGTTTTTCCTTATATTTTTTAACCGAGCAGTAACAACAACCACAAAAGAGTCGCTCCTTCCGGCAGGCGATGGGGTTCCGTTGCACAAGAACAACACTTGAAATCGCACCCAACATTAACCGACTTCTTTTTCGTTTGGGGAGAAAACTAAAAGCAGGGGGTGGGGTGGGGGGTGCTGATGGGAGAGGGTGGGAAGTGAGAGAAGGTTTTGAATTTTTTTTTTTCACCCTACCGTTTTGGGAGACTGTTTACCAAAATAATAATAATTAATAATATAATTAATAATAATTAATAATAACAATAATAATAATATTATGACATCGGAAAAGAAGCGGTTCAGTATTTTTTTAAAACAGGAATGAACGAGGGAACGAATCTACCACCGGGGTGCTTTGAGGAGGGTGGACAAGGGGTAGCGGGTGTGAGCTGGGACAGAGGAGGTTCCACATCAATCTGAGAAGGACCTTCCTGGTGAGGGTGACAGAGCACTAG
The DNA here is from genome assembly GCA_028565055.1 of Phoeniculus purpureus. Lineage (NCBI taxonomy): Eukaryota > Metazoa > Chordata > Aves > Bucerotiformes > Phoeniculidae > Phoeniculus > Phoeniculus purpureus. The sequence continues at coordinate 11,560 of JAOXOE010028123.1, read as the reverse complement.
AAGGGGCTGCCCAGGGGGGTTGTGGAGTCTCCTTCTCTGGAGATGTTTAAAACCCACCTGGGCATGTTCCTGTATGACTTGATCTAGGGGATCCTGCTGTGTCGGGGGGGTTGGAGTGGATGATCTTTGGAGGTCCCTTCCAATCCCCAGTGTTCTGTGATTCTATGGTCCTGTGCAACTTGGTCTAGGTGATCCTGCTTTGGCAGGGGGATTGGACTGGATGATCTTTCGAGGTCCCTTCCAATTCCTAATGCCCTGTGATTCTGTGAGGAGCTAGAAGCCAAGACGTCATTGAGTTCTGGGGTGGGATTTTCCTTGCCCTGGCCTGGCTGTGTGGGCAGGAAGCAGGATGCAAGTGGCTGGAGGTCCGTGGTGGCGAAAGCAAGGAGAGGAGTCGTTGGCAAGGGAGCTAACGAGGAAAAGCCAGATTGGGAGGGAAAGAAGCATCGTCAGCACAGGAATTAGCCAGTTTCTGGAGAGATTGATGTTCAGGGTGGAAAAGGGGTCTTGGGGCATCAGCTGCTGAGGTGCCAGGTCTTCCCCACCATCTCCGATGGAGAATTGGTGAGATTCACCGCGACAGGGACAACGCAGAGAAAAAGCACAAAAAGGAGGGCAGAAAGCTCTCGAACGTGGGGGTTTCCCCCCACCTTCCCAACCAGTTTGGTGTTTTCTCCCTTGAAAAGCTCATTTCAGATGTGGAAACCCATGGGAAAGTGATCTCGCTGGGGCTTTGCTTCTGGCACAGCTGTGCCTGTGCTGGGCTGGGGTCTGTGAGTCCACCGGAGGGTCCTGCTCCAGAGGCAGAGGCTTTGCTTGAGCACAGCAGATGCCAGCTGAGAAAAGCCCACCCTGTCTTGTGCTTCAACCCGTCCCCACGTCCCAGCCTCAAGGTGGATTGTGCCTTAGAGATGCAAACTCATCCCGTGACCCAGCCCTCCGCTTCATCCCCTTTGCTCTGTCCCTGCCGTGGCACCCCGTCGCCCACTGCTCTGTAGGCTGGCCGTGGTGGCTGGGTTAGCCCAAGATAAACCCTCCTGTGCAGGGGGAGCCTCTGCTCCTGCCCTCCTCCCTGCACCCAGGAAAGGAGCCTGGTCCCTTCCTCCTGGCCGTGCTGCTCATTGGTGCTCTGGGACACTGGCTCCCTGCTTGCCCGTGGCCATAGGCAAGGCTTTGGTAGCCACTGACATCCCATGCCCAGCCCTGGGTGTGGAGGTCTGGCAGCAGATGGGGCCAAGAAGAGGGTCCCTGGCAGCGTTTTTGGCTGTGAGGGGCTCGCAGTGCTTTTCTCCCCACTGTCCCCATCAGGAAAGCTGCATCCCTGGGTGACACCGTCAGCGGCAGAGGCGGAATTTGCCCTCATCCCCACCACTTTCTTCCAAAGGGCTCTGGGGACCAGCCGTCCCAGTTCCCCTAACCCCTCTGCCCCGTGACCCCGAGTGTCGTGTCTCTCCAGCCGGCTGCAGGATGGGGACCAGGGCTTTGTCCCCACAGAGCTCTTCCCACCAGCGCCCATCACCGCCACCCCACGCTGCCCGCCGAGGGGCTGCTCTAGCCTTCCCCTAAAAACCAGCCACTGGCAGAAAAACCCCTCACGGGTCGGGGGATTGGACTCGATGATCTTTCGAGGTCCCTTCCAATCCCCAATGCTCTGGGATTCTGTGAGCCGCTTACGCAGGCACTGTCCCCAAAAGCAGGGACACAGGGAGGTGCCAGTGAGCTCCAGCCATGCAGACACCATCCCACCACCAGTCCCTTTGCTCCCAGGACAGGGAAGTGTGTGTGTGGGGGGTGGTTTTGCCACCCACTTTCTACCCCATAGCATCTGTGTGGGATGAGGGGATGCAGAGGGTGGGATGTCAAGACAGAGGCGGCAGCAGGGATGGAGTGTGGGGGGGCATCGTGTGTGTCAGAGAGGTTCTGGGTGCGCGTGCAGCACTTCTTTATTTTTATAAACTGATTGCTTTTAAGTGGGTTTTAGGTTCTTTTTGACTAAATAATAATTATTTAAATAATAAAAAAAAAGGATTAAAAAAACCCAACCCCAAACCAACTCCAGGACCGACAAAGTGCACGTCGTGCTGCTGCAAGGTTCTCGGAGGGTGAACTTCTTCATAAACCAGTAAATAAATCCATAGATGGATCTCTCTATCTCACGGTCACTGTTTGTATAAAGAACCGAAAGGGGAGCTGGAGGCGTCTTGGAGTAAATTATTTGCTTTCAGAGAGAACTTCTGTGCCTGCACAGTGTTACCTGGGAGAACAGAATCACTTAAAGAGATGTCTGTCTACAAATGCTGCATGAGGTGGTGTGAACTGGGCTGGGGAGGGACCAAGGGGGTTCAGCTTTGGACCCTCTCCAGCCCCTGTTCATGCGATGCTGCCCCCCAACCCCGCTCCCCATTCGCCATCCCCAAACTCTGCTAGAGCAAGGATCTAGCTCTGGTGTGAGTTGTCCTGTAGATGCTGTGTAGTCCTCGTCCTGCTGGTAGCAGTGAGGATGGTGAAGGAAGTGGAGCATCTCCCTTGTGAGGAGGGGCTGAGGGAACTGGGTCTCTTGAGCTTGGAGAAGAGGAGGCTGAGGGGTGACCTCACTGATGTCTATAAATATGTGGGTGTCAGGAGGATGGAGCCAGGCTCTGCTCGGTGGCATCTGGTGATAGGACAAGGGGCAGTGGGTGTGAGCTGGAACAGAAGAGGTTCCATATAAATATGAGAAGGAACCTCTTCCCAGTGAGGGTGCCAGAGCCCTGGAACAGGCTGCCCAGTGGGGTTGTGGAGTCTCCTTCTCTGGAGATGTTTAAACCCACCTGGACCTGTTCCTGTGTGGCTGGTGTCAGACACAGCAGGGATCCTGGTGGGAAGGGGTTGGAGCGGCGCAGGTGGACGCCCTCACTCGTGTCCAAGCTGACTCCATCCCATCCATGGAGCTGACTCCAACCCTACACCTGGTTCTTGGAGGGTGGTGATAGTCTGAGGAAGGAAGGAACCACTAACCCTCTTGGCCACCATCCCATAGGAATTGCCCTCGGATGGGGCTTGGGGCAGCCTCCAGACCAGCAGCTGCCCCAGCTGGGGACTGGGGCTGGACCTGCTGCTGCTCCCCCTTGGCATCACCCCAAATCCATGCAGTGGGGAGAGCAGAGTGTGTCCCCATTGCTGCACCCCAAACCTACCGGCTGGAAGGAGCATCCTGTGCCCCAATGGGCAAGGGGTGTCCCCGCTCGGCTGGGGCCAGGAGCCGTTGGGATGAGCCTTAGCTTCTCATAACCGAGCTTAGTGCCCTTCGGGGTGTCTTTAGGGCTGGGACAATCACTTAGTGCTTAACCTTTCGCGCGATTCGGTGCCTGCTTGACCTTCAAACCTTTTGTAGGAGATGAATTCCGAGCCACCTTTTCTATCTTTAATAAGGCAGAACAAATACGTTTATTTTTGAACCCTCCTGCTCTTTCCTTTCCTCTCGTGCTGGCAACCAAATGACTCCCCAGTGTCGTCCTGTTCCCCCCCTCCTCCATTTCTTGCACATCCCAGCCTGTGTGTGTGTGGCGGCTCCGGCCAGGTCCTGTTCTCCCACCCCCCTCCCCAATTCAGGAATGCAGCCATGGTGGGGGGAGATGTTGGTGTAGGGCAGGGGCTGGCTGCGTTGGGAGCAGAGAGGGGACGTGTGGACGGTGCCCAACCCGACGCCCCCCATCACCTCGCCGAGCCCCAGCGCCCGCCAGCTGTGCACACCCATCCCACTACCCCCTCCCAGAGGCACCATCCTCCCTCCATCCCCACCACACACCCCTCAGTGCTTCCCTAGGCTTGGCCCCACACGGGACCAAGAGGCAGCACCGGTTCACATGAGCAGGTGGACAACTGGGAGCACTGGTTTCCCGGGGTGGTGGTGGTGGTGGTGCGGTGGAAAACGCCGAGTCCATTCGCTGGGGCAATGGTGAGGAGCAGCGGTAGAGAGGCCGATGGATGCAATGGAAGTATCTTGTACCTTTTCCACCTGCGGTGTTTCTCTGTCTCATCGCCCGTATATTTGAGATATATGGGGCGATGTGTATAAATCTTTGTAAAATGTATTTCGGGCGACGAAACTGGCCGATTTTATGTTATTTTAAATATATGATATTATATATATTATATATAAGAGTCTCCAGAAGATATAAATAGACTAGAGAAAATAATATAAATATGTAATAAATGTATTTTGATCTATTTAAAACTCCTCGCCTCGCGCTCTCTGCTTCAAAGGTCATGGGGAAGTGTCTGCCTGTCGCAGACTTCAAACCTGGGTTCGGGTCTCTCCGCTGTCACAGAATCCGAGGGAAGTGATGCAAACTTGGGGTCAGTGGGACAAACACAGATTCGTTTTCTTTTAGGAGCCTTTTAGGGCTGGAAGGGGCTGCTCAGGGTGGGTTGTGGAGTCTCCTTCTCTGGAGACATTTAAAACCCACCTGGATGTGTTCCTGTGTGACTTGGTCTAGGTGGTGCTGCTGTGGCAGGGGGATTGGACTAGATGCTCTTTTGAGGTCCCTTCTAATCCCTAATGGTCTGTGATTCTGTGATCAGGACAGAGGCACAACACTACCTAGAACATCTACAAACCAGTCCACAATACCCTGAGAATTCATTTTCGTCCCACCAGCTCCCTTAGCTGAGTGCACATACACAGTCATTTTACCCTGACTTTGTTCTCAGGCTGAGAGCTGGTGTGCACATGTGTAAAGGCAGTGGCACCTGCATTCAGCATCACAGTCTATGAGGGCAGGACAACGCGCTGTTTCTTCGGAACACAATAAAATTGCAATTACACTGCAGAACACTCTATGCTGACAGCAGTGTTGTCATTTAAGAATCACCTCATGAAAAAGAGTTGAAAATAAAGAAAGAACTGGGGACAAGATATTGCATTGATGGTCTGTTGGATTAGTTATTGTATTTGCATGTCACATCTCTTTTCCCTGGCACTTAACTGTCTTTCAAACTACTCTAGGCAAATGGTGTTCTTCCATACGGTGCATCTTCACAAAAGAGATGGGTCAGAGCTTTTTATAGAATTACATGATAATTAGATTAAAAGGGATATGTGGAGATCATCCAGTTCAAGCCCCTGCTCAGACGAGGGTTAACTTTGAAATTAGACAGGATGAGCACATAACCTGATTTTCCTACAGCGACTACTCTAGTGTAACACCGGTCTCGTTCAGGCAATGATATAAATTATGTGCATGTATAGATCAAAGACATATGGAAATCGTTTAGGTAGAAGATCTGCATTAAATGTGAGACTCCCTTTCAATATGTATTCATAAGGTGATCCTGACTTTAGAGCTAGGCTCCAATTATACAGCAGCACATTATCAAAACACACACTAAAATGAGGCTCGCATTACAATCATTATTTCCTGACTTCTGCGTGCTCAACACTCTCATTATATAGTTTTAAAATAGATTCTTAGACAGAACCCAGAAAACCAGGCAAAAGAGAAAAGAAGGAGAAGACTCCAGAATGACAGTGAAGTTACGTGCGCTGTTGTATGTCAGGTACCTCATACGGGCTTCACGAAGGTGCTCCTCTTCTGAACGCCTTAGAGAGGCTGCAGAAGGAAGTTTTGAGAAGGGCCAACTGTAGGAACCGTGCTCACCCTTCAAGATGCATCATGAATGTGGTGAGGGCTGTGCAGCGAGAAACCCGCTCATGGCAAGAATGACTTGTCGCAAGACTAATAACAAGGCTCGGGTGCTGCTGCAAGGAGACTGAGCACGTCAAAATAGCGATCAGTGTGATTACTTCTGGGATAAATGGGGTGAATTTTATCCAAGATGAATACATCCAGAAATGTTATCTACTTCCATATGAAACCCTACAACACCCACTGTACTTGAATTTGATTCTGTTCTCTGAAAGTTACTTCTACTCATCTCCATTTCACTTGCTATCAGGTTTAAGGAACGGCAATGCTCAGATTCATTACTAGTGCATACCTGGCTATACTGGACTATGGTAGGCTGTCTCTTTTGTCTTGACGATGACCCTCCCTTTTTAGTTAACTTTAGAAAATAGTTATATTTAATAAAGTGATCACCTTTGTAAAAGAAACTACTCCTCAAATTACCCCAAAGCATTCAGTGAATTTCGGGATGATGTTGTCTTGGTTGCTCTGTCTGAATGTGGTTTGACTTTGCCCACCTGTGCAGCTGCTCAAAGGAAGAGGTCGATGGCTCAGTCTTTCTCTCAGTCCTTCTCAAGCTCAAGTCAGTTAGGTATCTGAGATTGCCTAGTTGATGTGTCAAAAACCACCCTGTTAAAAGCGTCAGGTCAGGATTGTTTAGACGAGAACAACAGTTCAAAATTACATCCCGATCAAAAGCTAAAGATCATTTCAAACAAAAGAGTAAAACCAGATGTACAGAAGAGAAACTGTTCAGCAGTAATTCGCTAAGAAAGTCACCCCCAGAGATTCCTGGTGTATTTCACAAACAGTGAAAAAATTAGACTCTCTTTGTGTTACTGGAAGTTTGATAGGCTTCATCGGAGGGGAATGCAGCAGCGCTGGGCAGGGGCCATGCACAGCTCTAGTTTGTGTCTGGTGTGTTCCAAAGAATTACAGCTGCTTCTCTGGCTTCTCTTTGGCTGAAACTACTAGCACTTTAATTAAGAAGCCTTGTTATGAGCTCTTCTTTTAGCTGCAGCCTCACTGCAAATGCTGCTTTCTATGGACATCCCTGCTATATGTTAGCTGAGCTGATAAGCCTGAATCAAAAATGATGGCCATGTCTTTTGACCCCAGGTTTACTCTGGAGGGAACCTGTTTGGCTGTTGTTTCTCTGACTCTGTATCTATCTCTTCACCTAACAATGAAATCCATCCTCCGATGCTTTTCGGCGGCGCACAGCAGGTTGGGAGCAGAAGCAACAACTGCCCAATTAAGATCCAAATGTCAGATGTGCAGAAGGCAAACTGAAATCCGCCTGTGTTATCAGGGCAAATGCCTTTAGCCTTGTGCAATTAGCTGAAAGATAATTGATGACCACAGGCAATCAACCTTCAGCCGCGGGTCTCACGCGCAGGAAATATGCAATGGCATATTGTTCAGTATCGACTCTGAGGAAAGGTCTTGATTCTCTGAGTCACTAACACCATCTCCTGAAGTGCTGGAGGTTTCCTTAGAAATTTCCTTTAAATTACCAGATGAAATCATAAAGTGATCAGAAGACTCCAAGCGGTGGCTACAAGTATGCTGCCATTGTCACGGTCTCTGTAAATTATGGTATAGAGGTAAAACTCCTCAGCTGGCTGCCGAGAGGAAAGGTCAGCTGAGAGTGGTACTGCTGATGATTTATTATAGTGAGACAGCAATAATACAGGTACAAGCAGGTGTGGAGTGCTGCAAGGAATCACTAAAGGAGTAGAAATCAAGCCAGAAAAAGGTGCTCTTATTCTAGAGTACTAATAGCTACCCCAAGAACCACATTGAAGCAACTGTCCTCATACAATAATGTTGGGAGAGCAGCTCCTCATTCAGACAAGCACTTCACCTTTCCTCCCTTCTACGTCCCAATATTCATTTACCTTTCTCTTCAGAATGAGAGGTTGCTGAAGCCAGTTTCCTTCTGATATGACTTTGCCTGCACCCCAAGAACTGATGTGTTTGATTGCTGGTTTGTTCTTTTCCTGATTATGTTTATGCGACTGCATAAAAGTAAATTCTCAATGTAATGATTACCTTGGTGTAGCTGTTTGAGATACGTTCTGGGCAGGTGTATTGCAGTGACCACGGCCAGCCATATGGGCATAAAATCACCTGGGCTTTTCCTTCCCTGAGATTCCCCACTGAGAAGTACGTCTGCAGTGAACCACTTGAATTTTAAAGCTCTTGTTGTTTATGCTAATGAAGACACAACCTCTTTCAGTGCAGAGTATCCAGAGTCAATAGCATCTGAAAGTCAGTTGAAGCCTTTCTGTAAGGGAACTAATTAATAGTAAAGCTCAGGACGCTTAAAGAACTGACCCTCAGAAGCCCCGAGACTTAAGAGAATATTTCTAAACCCATTCTGCAGTGGCAATTATTAACGAATGACTAATTTCTACAGACATCATCTTGTGATTGCTTCAACCCCGATTCCCACAGTGAACTCAACAGTCAAGGGGAGCAAATCAGGAGAGTGTTGAAAAACAGTTAAAAGCAAGCAATTAATTAATAGAAACTGTTGAGGTGCTTGTCATGTCAGTGTACTTACAGCTGATCTCAGCTTTGCCTCTGAGGATTCAGCTGTTCCGTTGTGTGTGGGGAGCACGGCGTACACGAAGAACACCACTAAAAGTAAGGGCTGCATTTCCTGAAGTGTGACTCGATAAACTAACAGGTTGATCTGTAAAGTTAGTCTGAAATACGGCTTCTTTAAGCCACTTTGGATTTGACCCTTTGTTTCTTTTTATTGCCTTTGATTGATCAAATCATCAATAATGATTGATTGATCAATAATGGATTGATCCAACCTGATTTTTATTCTGCTTTAAAGGTCGCAAAAGCTCTGCATTGACAACATATGAAGATTTTTCTGCCTCTGTAATACTTCTTATAAGAAAATTTCCCTTACAAAACCAACTTACCCCAGTGTTTAATTTATTCCTTCAGACAGTGCAACAAACGGAACTTCCAAAGCCCTTGAGCTGCCTACAGCTAGAATGGCCCTTTCAAAACGTTCATCACTTCACACTGGGCTTCTCTGCAGAGAGCAGCCTCTAGCATCTTTCAAGGGGGACACTCTGCTTCACTACTGTTGAAAACTGAGGGAAGCAGCTGCTGCCCTGAATGATGAGACTCTGTGAGCAGCAGCATCAGCCCCACTGAGAACTGCCTCGTTGTGATGTCGGGGGAAAGGAAAAATATTTCCTTGGGCATCATTTAAAGCTACTCTGACAACAGAAACTTGCCGAGGCTGTGGCTGTTGTGTGGACTCATCACAGCAAAGGGAGAAGACAGCATTAAACCATTTAGGCATGTGGCACAGGTGTAGTTACTTGGCTTGCAGAAGACAGCCATGCACACTACATCACATCAGTAGGTAAGGGATGCAAGTGCCACCCTTGCCCTCTGCTGAAGGTATGAAGGCTGACACAATTATGAAAACACCACCTATATAATTTCCAGCAATGTGATATTTCAATGACTATTCATGCCCCTTCTACTAAGAATATCAAAGTACTTGATTACTTCAGTGAATTAAGATTCACCCTCTGTTCAAGACGGGGAAATATTTTCGGTCTAGACTCACTTCTCTTTGACAGTAAATTGGGAGAATTTTTGTTTGCTTTGATGGATTTACTCTCAGATGTGTTACGTTATTAGGCTCACCGAGAGGGGAGAATCCAAGCACATCATAGTTAAATGATGGTGTTATTTCTGTCTGTCAGTGTAATGATAATACAGCTTGAAACACGATAATACAACCTGAATCGGTAAACTAATCACCCCGTTAGAGTTAGAAAGTGTTTGTTCCACCCCTGCTTAGAGCTCTACATGCTTGGTTGAATAGAGAGATTGGCCACCTTTCTCAGAAACACTAAGCTGTGACCACTGTTTGGGTAGCGTGCTGGACATGAGAGATGAGCAGTCCGCTCTGGCACAGCAAATGCCGCGTACAAGCGGTCAGACAGAATGCCCCCGTTATCCCATCTTTACATGCTACACACTTCCACATGAGAAACGATTACCGGTGACATTCAAGCCCAGACACAATTTCAGAATGTTGTTCACATCCCAAGTCACTCCCTGTTTAGGGTCGTGGAGTGTTTCTCCAGTGCAAGAACTCAGCCGTAGCTCGGCGTGGCTGTGACCTGGAAACTCCTACCCCTTATGTAACTAATTGGGTTCTTTCCAAGTGAAAAAGGAACACTGCAGCGTGAGGGTTAAAGTTTGTACTCCAAGGGCTACCGGTGGGTTTATCATGATGAGATAATAGAAAAATCATTGGGGAACCAGAAAGGGAAGTCTAGAGAATGTAAGGCATACGGTGCCTCAGGGGAAGAAACGGCTTTAAAGAACGAGTGGACGTGGCGCTTAGGGATCTGGTCTAGCAGCTAGATAATAGGATAAAGGTTGGACTCGATGACCCTGGAGGTCCTTTCCAACCATGATGATTCTGTGATTCTGTGAAATGGCACATGATTAGTACCGTACACTGCTCTGGGATGATAAAGCCATACGTGAAAAAAGATTACCAAGTCAGGGAGAAGCAGAAAGGATGGATCTCAGAGCTCCACGAGAGGGGCAAAATAATGACCTTAATCCTGTATCGGCAGATATCCGTTCATTTAGGCATCTGAGTCATTTTCTTTCATCTCCTAATTTTTCCTCAGTACTGACCCGTGATCTCAGTTTCAGGATAATGTGTTCATTCTCAGCAAGCTACTCCTCAAAGGTCTGTCTCTCCTGCTCAGATGTTATTGAAACGGTGCTTTAGTGCAGTTCTCTAATCAGCAAAACAGTTAAAAGAATTTAAGGCTACAGCAAGAACTCAGACCCTTCCAAGATGCTATTGGTGTTCATTCTCATCTGTTTGAAATCCTTCTAGAGAGGGTACGTACAGCAACTCCGTGTCACAGACAGCGCTCTGGGCTAAAGCTGAAAGAGAAGAAAGCTGCCCTTCCTCTCAGAAAGATTACCCAGCTGGGTAAGTTCAACAGCCCTGGGACAGTAGAGATCAAATATCAGAAGCACGTGACTCAACTCAGGGTAATGGACATATCATCAGAATCAGTTCAAGCATGAAGACTGTGGTAGGTACACTTGTTAGCCCAGCTTATGTCTAACTGTCAGCTAACTCAACTCACATTCATGCAAGTCTCTCCTCCCCCTCTTTTAAAAAAATACTTATTTGAAATTGTCCGTTGGAGAGCAGCGTAGGGGAAAGGGACCTGGTGGTCCTGATGGACAGCACGATGACCACGAGCCAGCAACGTGCCCTTGTGACCAAGAGGGCAAACAGCATCCTGGGGTGGATGAGAAGGGGAGTGTTAGCAGATCAAGAGAGGTTAGTCTTTGCTTCTCTTCTGTGAAAGACTTTTGTTGTTTAACTAGCTCCCTCGATGGTTAACATCCCTCTGATTTAGCCCCCACTGGCTCTACCAGCACGCATGGAACTCACGCTGCCCCTGGGAGGTTATAGACTGAAACTCCAAAGATGTCAGGGCAAAAATTCAGAGCAGTTCTCAGATCAGGCCTGAGAACATCTGCAGTTACACCAATGCCTAGAATAAGAGAGGGGCAATCAAAGAGTGATCCTAAGCTGTGTTTGCAAATCTGCACAGGGTATCCAAAGTAAGAAATGAAGAGCACAAGCAAGTCAATAGAGAGAAAAGGGGGTGAAAAAGAAAAGGGGAAGGTTGTCCTCCCCCTCTACTCTTCCCTGGTGAGACCGCATCTGGAATATCGTGTCCAGTTCTGGGCCCCTCAGTTCCAGAAGGACACAGAACTGCTAGAGAAAGTCCAGTGCAGAGCCACAAAGATGATGGAGTGGAACATCTCCCTGATGAGGAAAGGCTGAGGGAGCTGGGTCTCTT
>JAOXOE010028122.1:0-16793 GCA_028565055.1 Phoeniculus purpureus | reverse complement strand
TGATGGGGAGAGGCTGAGGGAGCTGGGGGTGTTGAGCCTGGAGAAGAGGAGACTCAAGGGGGACCTTCTCCCTCTCTGCAGCTCCCTGAAGGGAGGTTGTAGTCAGGTGGGGGTCAGGCTCTTCTCCCAGGCACTCAGCAGCAGGATGTGAGGGCAGTGCCTGAAGCTGCCAGAGGAGGGTTAGGTTGGATGTTAGGAAGCCCTTCCTGATGGAAAAAGGGGATCAGAGCCTGGCCTGGACTGCCCAGGAAGGGGGTTGAATGGCTATCCCTGGAGGTGTTTCCCAGTCAGGGAGATCTGGAGCTCAGGGCCAGGGTTTGGGGGTAGAGTGGGACAGCTGGAGTCAGAGTTGGACTGGATGAGCTGGAAGGGCTTTTCCAGCCCCAGCTGCTCTCTGATTTCCACACACTGGTTGGAGAAAACCCCTGGGCCACTGGCACTGACTGCAGGTGCTCTGCAGGAGCGCAGGCTGGACAAACTCAGCACCGTTTTAGTCCAGGTCCTCCCTGCCTGTGGGACAAAGTGCCCTTTTCCTTGGAAGCTGGAAGAAATTTCATCAGTAGTAGCTCCAGAATAGAACTGGAACAACTCCACTCTCTTGAATTTTCTCATTTCCAGGGTCTCCTCTTGTAGGACTTCTGAGCTTCTGGTAGAATCACAGAACCCTTTTGGTTGGAAAAACCCCTAGGGCTCTTTGAGTCAGAATGTTACCCCAGCCCTGCTGACTCCTGTCCTTCACCCCATATTCCCACAGCTTTGCAACCTCTCCAGGGATAGGAGAGGGCTATCCTGGGCAGCCTGGGCCAGGCCTGGGGAACCCTTGTGAGGCAGAAAGAGAAGGAAGGAGCTGTCTTCAAACAGAAGGATTCTCTTTCAGAGCTGTTTTTCATACTCTGCAGCATCTTCCCACTGATCCTTCCTGCCTTGTTCTGTGCCTGCACATCCAGCCGTTCTGAGATGGTATCACACCCTACTCTGTGTGGAGAGCAAGGACCTGTGGTATGACAGCCTTCCTTGGGCTGGGAGGGAGCTCAGAGCTCCCCTAGTGCCACCTATCACCAGAGCAGGATGCCCACAGCCCCACCTAACCTGCCCTTGGACACTGCTGGGGATGGAGCAGCCACAGCCTCCCTGGGCAGCCTGTTCCAGGGCCTCAGCCCCCTTGCAGGGAGAGGTTTCTTCCTCAGATCCCATCTCAGTCTCCCCTCTTGGAGTCTGAACCCAGCCTCCTTGTCCCAGCACTGGATCCCTCAGAAGAAGTCCCTGTCCAGCTGTTCTTGAGCCCCTTCAGGGACTGGAAGCTGCTCTGAGGTCCCCCTGGAGCCTTCTCCTTGAGGTTGAGCTCCCTCAACCTGTCCCCAGAGCAGAGGCTCCAGCTCTTGTGGTCAGTTGTTGGCTGTTTGAGAAGAGGGGCTGTATAGCTGCCAACAGCATCTGGCTGGTGATTCCTGACACTGGTGAGTTTTCTTGAGCCATTGATTGGTCTTCTGTCCTTAGGGAGGAGGTTGAATCTCCATCCCGGGCTGTGTTTCTCAGTTGAGGAGATCTGGAGCTCAGGGCCATGGTTTGGGGGTGGGATGGGACAGCTGGAGTAAAGGTTGGACAGAATGGGTTTAGAGAGCTTTTCCAGCCTGAGCCATCCTGTGGTGCTATTCAGGGCTGTAAGAGATCAGACAGTTCCCAAATGGAGAGGGCTTTTTTTCCCCCCTCTCACATTTCTGGCCCAGAGGGCTCAAACCATCAGCAGATGTTGCTCCCGTTATTTCCTCGTTCAGTGTCCTTGGGGTGCAAGTGAGTCACTGCAGACGGGCAGCCTTCACCACAACTGCAGCAGCAGAGTTCAGGAGGTTTCCCTCAATCCCTTCCTGTGCAAAGCAGAAAATAACAGGATAATCAGGGTATCGGGTTGTTTATAGCAGACAGGGAAGTTTCCAATGGGAAGAGAGTGCTGCAGCCCTGCAACATCTCACATGCTGCCTTGCTCTCTGCTCGCAGAGCTCATTGGCCCTGCTTTCCACAGCCTCCTGCTTGCAGTCAGTTCGTCTGATGGAAGAGAATTCCATTAGGATTCTCACAGAGCCAAAGGCAACACAAGTCCTTATCTTCCTCAAATCCACTCTCCTGGCTTTGCACGTGGTCCTTGCTCTGGGCTGTCCTACTCTGAGGTCTCAGCAGGGCTGTTTCTACCACTGACCCCCACCAGTCCTTTACTGGTTGTGTCCTCAGACTGCTAATTCTGTGAACTGGGGTGATTCCAGCGCCCCCTTCCTTGCTTTTGATTGTGAGCCCTTCTCTTCTATTACCTGCTACTGCATTTCTCAGGAGCTTTAACCCCTCCTCTTCCTCCAGCTGCCTTCAGTGCCTCCTGTTTATTTAGGGTCAATGTTGTACTGGGGGACAGGGTTTAGTGGTGATGATAGGGCTGAGAAAAGGTTACACTTAAAGGTCCTTCTAGCTGAAACTGCTCTATGATTCTAGGATTCTAGGAATGTATGTTTCTATGGACCAGATGTATTGATCTCCGGGCTGGAGTGGGAGGGAAAAGGCAGCAGGAGGTGGTTCTTTAGGTTCAAACAGTAACTAACGGCCTTATTGCTGGGTTTGCTTGTGTCTGACACACGGAGCAATCTAGTCAGCCTTTCATTCCCTCCAGGACAGGGTGGGGATTGACCTGCTGGAGAGCAGTGTAGGAGAAAGGGACCTGGGGGTGCTGGTGGCCAGCAGGATGGCCAGGAGCCAGCAACGGGCCCTTGTGTCTAGAAATCCAGCGGCAGCCTGGAGTGGATCAGAAGTGGGGTGGTTAGCAGATCAAGAGAGGTTCTCCTCCCCCTCTACTCTGCCCTGCTGAAACCACAGCTGCAATCTTGTGTCCAGTTGTGGGTCCCTCAGTTCCGGAAGGAGAGTCCAGTGCAGAGGCACAGAGATGATGAATGGAGTGGAGCATCTCCCTGCTGAGGGAGCTGGGTCTCTTGGGCTGGGGCAAAAAGGAGCCTGAGGAGTGACCCCATGAGTGTTGATAAATATGTGAAGGGTGGGTGTCAGGAGGATGGAGCCAGTTCAGGGGCACCCAATGGTAGGACAAGGGGCGCTGGGTGTGAGCTGGAACAGAGGAGGTTCTACATCAATGTGAGAAGGAACTTCTTCCTGGTGAGAGTGCCAGAGCCCTGGAAGGGGCTGCCCAGGGGGTTATGGAGTCTCCTTGTCTGGAGATGTTTCAAACCCACCTGGCTATGTTCCTGTGCGACTGGATGTAGGGGATCCTGCTGTGGCAGGAGGATTGGACTGGATTATCTTTCAAGGTCCCTTTCCATCCCTAATGTTCTGTGATTCTGTGATACTTAACGATACCTCTGAGTAACTAGAGGACAGGGCTTTCCCTGGACCCCTAAAAAATGGACCCTTTTAAGCAGGAGAGCAGATTTGTTTGGTAGAGAGAACATTGAAGAGGAAATTCACCTGTCTGCCTGTGACCTACTAACATTGGTGCTGATGGATTTCAAAGCAAGGAGGTACCTGACCCAATTAACTGTCCTGAAACCTGCAATTCTCTGATGTTCTCCTGCCTTGATTGGGTAAAACCTCAGCTTTTAGGTGCTCTTTACACCCTGGGTTTGGGTAGATAGTGACCAGCACTTGTGGGAAGGCAGGGCTGAAAGGCAGGAGCCTTCTATGTTCTCTCTCTGGGAGGAGGCTGAGGCCCTGGAACAGGCTGCGCAGGGAGGCTGTGGCTGCTCCATCCTTGGCAGTGTCCAAGGGCAGGTTGGCTGGGGCTGTGGGCACCCTGCTCTGGTGAGAGGTGTCGCTGCCCTTGGCAGGGGGGTGGCGCTGGGGGAGCTCTGAGCTCCTTCCCAACCTAAACCAGTCTGGGATTTGGAGCTGCTGGCTCTCCCTTTGCCCACTCAGCTTGTGTAGCTTCAGAGTATCTCTCATTGGAAGGGACCTGTGAGGGTCCTTGTGTCGAGCTCCTCTGATGTTAGTGAGCACTTTGGTGCAGACTGCTCTGCTCCACCAATCAGCCCAGCCCAGACTGGTCCAGACTTCTGATGTCAAAAGGAGAGGCTGCCTGGGTTGGGATGAGTTGTGTGAGGGTGGAGGTGCTAGGAACCTGGCTGGGCAGCCTGCTCTGGCTGATCCCGTGTGAGCACTGGGGCAGAGCACAGGAGTGGGATCAGCCCTGGATCAGGTCACAGTGCTGCTGGTTTCGTTATGTTGGCTGTGCCTGGGTCTGCTCTGCCAGTGAAGCCATCTCATCCCAGTTGTTGATCTTTCCTACCCTCCAAAAGAAGCTGGCCCTGTCTTGCTGGGAGTCATTCCTGGCTCCTGCTGTTCCAAAACTCCTCCCAGGAACTGTCTAGGGGAACTGTTGGCCTCAGGCCAAGCCTTTGCGAGGGGCTGCTCGCAGCTGAAACGTGCCGGTGATCCCGTTCCAGAGAGTGGAAAACTCCCTGGCCCCGTTCCTTTCGTATTAGCAGGGCCAGAGTGGCTCTGGATCAAGCTGTCAGGCTGAGATCCCAAAGATTTGTGGGACGCAGAGGGGAGGAACAGTCTGGGAAGGGGGCTTGCTGGAGGCTTTGACTCCATAATCGGTGTCTTCCTTTTTTATTGTCAGCTTTGGAGAGTTTGCAGTGCGGGGGTGGAGGATTTGGTTTGGGGCTGTAGGATGGATGGTTGGACACTGCTGATCTGAAGGTCTTTTCCAGCCCTGAGGATTCTATGATTTTAGTTGTTTCATCGACAGAGATCACAGAGCAAAATGGCTTCGTCCTCTTTCCCTAGGGAGGGCACAAACCATGCCCTTGCTCCCCCTGAGCCTTCTCTCCCCATCACACCCTTCTCTTTGGCTGTTCAGATCCAACCATCGCTTCACTGGAGCCAGTTCATAGCATCACAGAATGTGCTCCTCAGCGTGTGGCTGCGATTTGTAGGGCACTAAGGACCACAAGGCTCTGCTGGTTTGTTTTCCCCACTGGCATTGACCCCACAGATGGTGGCTGTGGCTGCACTGGAACTGGCTTCTGGTTGTAATCAACCGTTGCTCACTCCTTTAAACACTTCAAGCCATTGCCCTCATTTGATTGACTCCTACATTTGCTCGAGCTCTTAGAGAACCCCAAAGGTTGGGGTGTGATCACAGGTGGGGGGTTTTTTCCATCCTGGTGTCACACAGGAGCTGACAGAAGCAAATAACTGGAGTAGACCCGGTCTACTTCATCCACTACAAAGCTCTTCAAGCACATGGGAGGAGGTTGGCCATCAGGAACAATCTCTTCCTTGACAGAGAGCTCGGGTTGGGACAGGCTGCCCAGGGATAGGGGACGTTGCCATCCCTAGAGAGGTGGCCCTGGGGAACAGGGTTTAGTGGGCAGGGTGGGGTTGGGGTAATGGTTGGACTGGATGAGCTTGGAGGTCTTTTCCAACCTCAGCAATCCTGTGATTGTCTGTGTCTGTGTGCAGATTGCTGCTCTTCAACTTGGTGGTGCTGCAGAGCACAGTGATGGCCTCTTCCCAGTGTCGGTTGGGTTCTTACTGGGGTTTTGTATCTCCCTAACTGGAGTAAATCTTTCTCTTGCAGCCCTCCTCGGCCTCTGACCAATATGAATGACACCATAGTGACCCACATGTCCTCGGGAGCTCCCACCCCAACTAAAAGGTGCGTGAGCCTCACGGTGTTAGTGGGAGAGGTGAAAACCACAGCGTGGGGGGAATTGTGTCCCTAAAACTCTCCTGAGGTATTTCAGGTGCTGCTGAGCCACGTCAGAATGTGTGTGGGGCTCTCAGAACCTTCAGGATTGCTTGTGGAGCTTCAGTTTGTTCTCCCCAAAGAGCAATCTCCTGGTGCTGGGAGCGGTGCTGCTGTGTGACAGTGGCTGAAGGAGCAGCTGCAGAGCTCTGGGGAGACTTCTGTTCCTCTTTCTAACCAGAGCATCGCTCTCAGAGCTCCTTTGAGAAGCACTGGTCTTGTGTGAGAGCTGTTTTGCCCACAAGGGGTTACTCTGCTCTGCTGTCACAGTTCCTGAGGTCCTTGTACTGCTCTGCCCTGGTTAGGCTCCTTCTCCAAGGAGAAGTCAAAGCTCTTCTGAGCTGCCTGAGGAAGCTGGGGGTGGTTAGGCTGGACAGAAAGAGACTGAGGGGAGACCTTCACTTGACAGGGAGGGTGGAGAGAGGTGAAGGTTGGTCTGTTCTCCCAAAGAACAAGGGACAGGACAAGAGGAAATGGCCTCAGGCTGCGCCAGGGGAAGATTAGGTTGGCCCTGAGTAAAAACTTCTCCCTGGAAAGGGCTCTCAGGCCTTGACTGCCTAGGGAGGCGGTTGAATGGCCATCCCTGGCTGTGTTTCCCAGTTGGGGAGATGTGGAGCTCAGGGCCAGGGTTTGGGGGTGGGATGGGACAGCTCGAGTCAGGGTTGGACTGGAAGAGCTTTCCCAGCCGGAAGGGTTCGGTGATCTGTGCAGGTATTTAGGTTTGATGTGAATATGGGGTTCCATTAGTTACAGAAAGTCAGTGATTGAGGGGCTGTAAAGCTGCTGGAGCCCTGGCTGAGCCCTATGCTCACACATTTCTATCCTGTTGAGATCTGCTGGGGAGCAGAGCAGCAGGGTGCTCCCCAGAGACTCTACCTGTCCTAAGCTGAGAGTAAAGAAGCCTTCCCTGTAGGGAATGAGGGATGGAATCATCACTGTTAGTGGCAGAGTGGCACTGGAGGGGAGGCAGATCCCTCACTCCTGGCTCCGTCCTTCAGACACAGCCAAGCACAGATCCTTCTGCTGTCCTTCTGCTTCCCTGGCATCGCTGAGATCTGCTGCTTTGAGCTGGACATCTTGAAATGATTCCTGCTCCTGTCCCTAAATCCCTGCAGACAGGGTCTGCAGGCACTGTGTGACCTCAGACGTGGGGTTGGGGCAGAGTCCCCGTCGCTGCAACTGGATGAGGTGTTGGCTGCTGTTAGCTGGACTCCTGTGAAAGGTTGGACCGGATGATCTTGCGAGGTTCCTGCCAGCCTGGGCTATTCTTGATTTATGAAGACTCCTGTTGCTGAGTTAGAAGGGAAGGAGTTGGGAAGGAGACAAATCCCAAAGCCAGCGCTTCCTCAAGGATTCCTGTTGGTAGCCCAGAACATCTTCCCATTTACTGGGTTGCAAAGAATCCTGTGGACAAGGTCTGCATCATCTCTGCTTTTAACCTTGGTTTGGCGTCCTAGTTCTGCCTCAGGAGCACCAGTCAGAGTGGTTACTGGTCTTCTAGTCCCTTAGTTTTCACTGATCCCTTTTTCCTAATCCAGCCGGGATCATTCACATTTAGAACATCTCCCAGTCCCACCCCCATCAAGCCACTAGGCAGAGCTGCCCCATGCCCCCTCATCGTCTTTGGGCTCCCCAGCTGTTCCTCTCCTCAGTACATTCTGACAGGGCATTGCCAGCACAGACCTTCGTCCTGCGTTTTCCAGGCTGGAAGTTGGATTTGATGACCTTGAAGGTCTCTTCCAACCAAAGAGATTCAGTGATTAATGTAAACTAGAGCTGTAAATAATAGTGACAGCTATAAAATAAAGCTATAAAATAATGATTATTAGCATATAACTATAAAATAATGGGTGTGATTATGAAATAATGGTAATAAATATAAAATAGAGCTATAAAATAATAGAAATAACTATAAAATAAAGGTTTAAAATGGTGGGGACAGGTATAAAATAGAGATATAAAGTCATAATGATTACTATTTAGCTATATAAGAATGAGAATAACTAAAATAATAAAGGTAAATATAAAATACAGCTATAAATAATAGTGATAGCTATAGAATATAACGATAAAATAATAGTGGTAAACGTATAACTACAAAAGAATGGTGATAAATATAAAATAATAAAGGTAAATATAAAATATGACTGTAAAATAATTGGGATAAACATAAAATACAGCTCTAAATAATAGAAATATCTTAAAATAAAGCTTTAAAATAATGGGGATAAAGTAGACCTGTAAAATTATAGTGATTAATATAGAGCCATAAGATAATGGTGATGACTATAAAATAATGGTGAGAAATATGAAATACAGCTATAAAATAATGATAATTGTAAAATACAGCTGCAAAATCATGGGGATAACTATAAAATAGAGCTATAAAATAATAGTGATTGATATAGAGCTATAAAGTCATGATGATAGATATAAAATAGCTGTAAAATCATAATTATGAAACAAAGGTATAAAATAATGGTGATTAATATAAAATAGGGCTACACAAGAATGATAACTATAAAGCAGAACTATAAAATAGTGGTGATTAATATAAAATAGAGCTATAACATAATGACAATTATAAAGTAGGACTATGAAATAATGGGGGTAAATGTAAAGTAGCTATAAAATAATAGAAATAACTGCAAAATAGAGCTCTCAAACAATAGTGATGAATATAGAGCTGTGCAGTAATGATTAATATAAAATAATGATAATTTCAAAATATTGGCTATAAACTAATAGTGATAAATACAAAGCCATAAACTCATGGGGATGGCTGTAAACTAGAGCTGTAAAGTGACAGCGATGACTACAAAACTGACCTGTAAAGCAGTGGGTGGGGGGCTCTGACCTGGAGCTATAAACTGGTGGTGGTTTGTCTTGAGGATCTTATTTCAGCATCCAGAATCTTATTTCAGGTACCAGACTACGCTGGTGCTTCCACAGCTTCTCACGACTGCAGCCCAGGAGTGGAGCTTTGCTGGGCTGTGGGGTGACCAGCTCATTTGAAGGGGACCTTAGAGACGTGATGGTCTGGGAGGAGTCACTGCTGACTGGGAGCTTTGGGTTCTGCTCACAGAAATAGTCAGAGCCCCACGGGTTTGGTTTGGGGGCTCCTCAGAGCAGGAAAACACGAGGTCATGTCCCAGCTCCCTCGCGGAGGGGAGTTATGTTGGAAGAAGCCTCTAGCTGTCAGGGCTTTACCATTTACCTTGTGGGTTCCTTTAAGATCAGGTGTTGGTTGTTAGGGACCACTTGTTCGTTACTCTTCAGTCCTTACTGATTGTTGATTTATTACTGGGTCTGCATTATTTGTTTGTTTTATTATTGTTGTTATGATTTTTTATGTTATCTAGTATTTGTTATCATTGTTGTCATTGTTATTTATATTGTTGTTATTATCATTATTAATTATGATGATGAAAGAAAAAGGCTGGCTGCTTATGGTCCCTACTGATGATGAGAGATTGGCTGCTTCCTATTATTATTATTATTCAGTCCCTATTATTATACTCATTATTATTATTATTAATGATGGTGAAATAAAGCGAGAGAGAGAGAGACTGGCTGCTTCCAGTCATCATCATCATCATCATTATTATTTGTGATGATAATGATGAAAGAAAGACTGGTTGCTCATTGTTATTATTATTATCATTATTATTAATGATGGTAGAGACTTCCAATCCCCTTTTTAGCCACTGTTAACAAAACTGCAACCCAAAGTCATTTGGGTTCTTTGGAGTCTCTTCAGGGTCAGCAGCAACCAAATGAGTTCTGCCCAGGCTGGGGGCTCTGCCTGTGCTCAAGAGGCTCCCTGCAGACATGAATCAGGGTGCAGAGTCCCTGCTGCCGTCAGAGGCTGCCCAATGCCTGCCCAGGGTGGTCCCCCTGTCCCCCTGGCTGCACCCACCCCACAGTTAGTGTCTAGGAAAGATGAAGGATCAACAAGAGCTCCGTTTGGTCTGAGAGTGCAGCTGGCTCCCTCCTGCACAGCCCCGTGCCGCTGCTTCAGCTGCTCATCCCTTCAGTTGGTACCCAGTTTTGTTCTCAGCTGCTTTCACTGGGAGCCGGTTTAGTTTGGAACTGTTTTAATCAGCAGCCATTTTCATTCCCAGCCATTTTCATTCCCAGCCGCTCTAACTGTTCCCAGTTTGTGTCTCCCTGTTTGAGTTGTTCACCACTGAACTGTTTCCCTTTCCATCCCCAGCCCTGTGAACGTTTCTCAGTTATAATTTTTAACCCTTCATTTTGTCAAGGTCCATCGGCTCCCTTTTGCACCCTCCTCACGCTGAGTTGTGTCTGCTCTCTCCCACCTCGGTTGCCATCAGGTCACGGTGCCAGCTGGAGCCTGCCAGCCCGTTAGCCGACGAACATGCTCTGATAGCCACCTTCGTGCAGCGGCTGCAGCGTGGGGCACGGTTAGTGCTGGGATCGGCTACGGGAACGCGGCCTCCCTCGGCCCCATCTACACTGCAGGGCAGGTACAGGGTCTGCCCCTGGGCCAAGGCAATGCCATCCTCCCGCTCTGCTCTGCACTGGTGAGACCTCACCTGCAGTGTCAGGTCCAGTCCTGGAGTCCCCAACATCAGAAGGACACAGAGCTCCTGGAAAGGGTCCAGAAAGGAGCAACAAAAATGCTTATAGGGCTGCAGCACCTCCCTGGTGAGGACAGGCTGAGCAAGGTGGGATTGTTGAGCCTGGAGAAGAGGAGGCTCCAAGGTGACCTTCTAGTGGCTTTCCAATCTGTGAAGTGGGCTACAAGAAAGCTGGAGTCGTAACAAGAGGACAAAGGGAAAGGGTTCCAGACTTGAAGAGGGGAGACTGAGGTTGGACATGAGGAACAAATTCTTTGTTGTGAGGGTGGGGAGATGCTGGAACAGGTTGCCCAGGGAAGTTGTGGCTGCCCCATCCTTGGCAGTGCTGAAGGCCAGGTTGTCTGGGTTCCTGAGTAACCTGCTCTAGTGAAGGTGTCCCTGTCTGTGCAGGGGGGGTTGGAACTGGGTGATCTTTAAGGTCCCTTCCAATCCTGGCCATGCTATGAGTCTATGAGTCTATGAACTGGATGAGGTGTTTTCCATAACCTTTTGAAAATGGTGTTGGCACCCACAGGGGAGAACCTCACGCAAGTAGGAGTGGAGCTGGGGTGGTGCCCACCTTGCTGCATCCACTGTGGAACAGAGTTCACTATGCGAACTGATTAAGGTTGTTCTAGAGGGGTTGGGTCATTCTCTCTCCATGGCCATGGAATTCTGTCTTTCACCAGTAGGAAACTCTAAATTCATAGAATTATTCTGAACCCTCAAGTCTTAGAACTGTAAACTTATAGAATAATTAAGGTTAGAAGAGACCTACAGGATCATCAAGTCCAACCACCAGATTCAGGGACTGGTTTGGGTTGAAGGGACCTGTCAAGGTCTTTGAGTTTCCCACCCAGAGCAGGTTGCTCAGAGCACCAAGGTCCAACCTGCCCTGGGATGGTGCCAGGGATGGGGCTTCTCCAACCTCTTGGGGCACCCTGGGCCAGACTCTCCCCACTCTCAGCACCAACAGCTTCTTCCTTCTATCAGTTGGAATGCCCCTCTTCCAGTTTAACCATCATCCCTGGTCCTGTCCCACAGCCCATGCTGGAAAGTGCCCCCATCTCTCACTCTGAAAGGCCGCACTAAGGTGTCCTGGAGTTCCTCTTCTCCAGCTCCTCGGGAGCTGTTCTCCTCCACCTCTGCTTCAGCAGACATTGTCCTGAGGAGCAGCCCTTGGCTCTGCTCTCCTCAGCCTTCCCTGTCACGTTTCCTAACAGCCAGCTCCTAGCTGCTGGATCCTGCACTGGCACTGTCCTGTAACTCAAAGCTGTCCTTCCCTCTTGATCCTTCAACCTGTCCTCCCCAGCCACATTCACAGATATCTCATCCTGTTCCCATCTCTGTAAGCTGGGCTGAGCAAACAGAGCAATCCCAGTCCCCCCACCATGACCCTAACCTTTCCTTGTGCTGCTCCAAGCAACCCTGAGTGCTTTGGAGAACTGATTTCTCTTCTCTCCTCTCAGCAATCTCAGCCCTTTTAGCTTTCACCTCTGTCTGTGGCAGAGAACTTCTGCCCTGGAGCCCCACAGGCAGCTCTTTCAGTTCACCACTGGATGTAGCAGGGAGGTTTCCCAATTGTGGACCCCATTAGATGTTGCTGGAGAGGAAAAGGAGGTTGGGCAATGGTGCTCTGTCCATGCTAGCAGCCCCTGGACTCCTATCCCTGATGTGAAGGAGCAGGTGTCTCATCGCTGACCTGGCTGGCAGCATCTCTGTGGAGAAGCAAGTTTGCTCCTGGCAGTTGGTCCCTGCACTTGCAGCTGTGACCCCATAAAGTTGTCCACAAGACAATAAAACCCGAGGAATTCTGGGCTCTCCCCTTTGCTCAGTTACTGTAATCATGGCAATTACTGGGAGAGACAAAGGAATGAGTCTGGAGGCACTGGGACAGGTTGAAATACTGCCTGTAGCTGGGAGCAGCCCTGTTACAACCGTCTGAGTAGAGGGGCTCATTCTGCATAGAATCCCATAGTGGGTTGGGCTGGGAGGAGGTCAGAGCTCCCCCAGTGCCACCCCCTTCCAGGGGCAGCGACACCTCTCACCAGAGCAGGGTGCCCACAGCCCAATCCCACCTGCCCTTGGACACTGCCAAGGATGGAGCAGCCACAACCTCCCTGGGCAACCTGTTCCAGGCCTCAGCCCGCTCGCAGGGAAGAGCCTCCTCCTTCTATCTGACTCCCCGTTCTGATTGGTGGCGTCTCCCTCCATCTGAGGTTGCAAAGCCATGGAGATGTGGGGCGAGGGATGTTGTTTGTGGGACCCTGGCAGTGCTGGGGGTACAGATGGACTCATAAAGGTCTTTTCCAGCCTAAATGATTAGGGCAGCCTTGAGCCAACTGAATTTCCTTCACTGGCTCCTGGCACAGTGCCGGTGCAGCAGTGGAGGGCAGAGACCTTGGACATCCCTTTGGGTGTCTGAGTGGCTCCTGTTCGCCGTGATCTCATTGTCTGTTTCCACTGACAGCAGAACCCAGTGTCACTTTGGCCTCCCTGCCTGCCCTTGAGGTGTTCCTGGCTCTGTCTCCTTGGTACTGATGCTGCCCTGAGCTTCCCTGGGCAGAGCCTTCCATGTGTGTCAGCCCTGGGCCAGCCACCACCTGACTCAATGAAGGCAAAACCAGGAGAGCTCATAGTTTGACCAATTGGGGCTGTAGAAACAGCCTAGCATTCAGTCTGGAGAAGCCCTTCAACCTCATCCAGTCCAACCCTGACCCCAGCTGTTCCATCCCACCCCTAAACCCTGGTCCTGAGCTCCATATCTTCCCCAACTGGGAAGCACAGCCAGGGATGGCCGTTCAACCCCCTCCCTGGGCAGCCTCTGCCAAGGCCTGAGGGCCCTTTCCAGGGAGATGCTTCTTCTCAGGGCCAGCCTACCCTTCTCCTGAGGTAGCCTGAGGCCATTTCCTCTGGTCCTGTCCCTTGTTCCTTGGGAGAAGAGACCAACCCCCCCCGCCTCTCTGCACCCTCCTGTCAGGTAAAGGTCTCCCTCAGCCCCCTTCTCTCCAGCGTAACCAGCCCCAGCTCCCTCAGCTGCTTCTCACAGGGTCTGTCCCACCACTCAAGAGCCCTTCTGACTTTGTCCTTTAGAGTTGGTCAGGCTGGAGAAGCCCTTCCAACTCATCTAGTCCAACCCTGACCCTGGTTGTCCCATCCCACCCCCAAACCTTGACCCTGAGATCCAGATCTCCCCTGTTACATCCAGCTGTAGAGATCAAATCTACAATTGTAAATCATGTGGATGTGGTTCTTCAGACAGTTCAGATGTCAATTTAAATCCCATTGATGGGGCTTAAAGCAACGCCAGGTGTCCTGTGTAGAGGTAACAGGGTTTGGGAGGAACTTCTGGCCCTGCAGGACCTCCTTTGCTTCTGTCACTGCTGTTAGGGAACCCCAAGAGAGGCAGCTGTTGACTGGTTGGGTTGGGTGTTGACTTTAAAAGTTGCTCTTTGGCTTTTCCTTGCGGATTCAAAGCCTCCCATGACTCCAAATTCCAGCTGGAATTGGATCTGTACTGGTTTGGATTAATCCAGCCTGGGAACAATGGTTGTGAGCAGCAGAAACCAGCACTAATGGGGTGACCAGACTGGAGTAACTGGGTGAAGGATTCACAAGCACAGAGGGGCTGCTTGTGAGAGTGGGATCATGAGCCGGGTGCTGCCTTCACACACCAACCCCAGGGATCCACCCCATTCCCTTTCTCTGCTTTCCACTGTCCCTGTCTCGCATCCCCTCCAGGTGCTCCTCCAGGGTCCCAGAGGGTTGGATGCCTCTCTCAGTGCTGTCTCTGGGGGAGGCAATAGGAGGCTGCTGGAACTGCTTCACCCGTTGCTTGCTGGGGGGTGAAGGCTGAGCCTCAGGTCACCATGTTGCAGATGTTTGGGGGTTGTAGGGTGGTATTAAGTCAGGTGTAAGGTGTAAGTCCTGTTTGCATTGATGCTGTCGAGTGACAGAGCCCATTCTCAACTCAGCAGGGTTTCCCCTGCTCTTCCTCCTCCAATTCCTCCTGACTTCTATGCTTCTCATCCTACATGCCTGAGGATGAAGAATTTCTCCCTCCTTGCCCACCTGTTTGTCCCTTTTCCCTTGAGCAAAGCAGAGCAGCTCCTCAGGAACAGGTGCCACCTCTTTACAAACCACTGGGCACAAGCCTTTTCCTCATTTCAAACTGAGATCTGTGGATCCTGGGGAAGTTGCTCCAGAGTGGAAAGTCCCAAGAGCAGTCCTCGCATGGAAGTGGAATCAAAGCCGGGAAGGCTGTGCGTTCTTTCCAGTGTGACTCCTCTTCCCCATCACTGTCTCTTCATGCTAACCCTCCCCTTTTCGCTGCCATCCCCTACTGTGAGCAACATCCCGAGGGATTGGGTTCTAACTGGGTGCTCTGCCTTCTCTCTGCAGCATCCTGGACAGCCCCGGCCGGCTGGATGAGGAGCACCGGCTCATCGCCAGATATGCCGCCCGCCTGGCTGCCGAGGCTGGCAATGCTGTGAGTGACCCTCAGCCGTCTGGGCTGGGCGTGGGATGGGGGAGTCAGTGTCTGAGAAGGAGCTTCACCCTGACAGAGGGCTGAGCTGCTGTCCAGCCAGACCTGGGCAGGCTGGAGAGAGGGAGAAGCTGAACAAATTCAACAAGGGCAGTGTAGAGTCTTCATCAGGGCAAGAACAACCCCAGGATGGGGACTGACCTGCTGCAGAGCAGTGTAGGAGAAAGGGACCTGGGGGTGCTGGTGGCCAGCAGAATGGCCAGGAGCCAGCAATGGGCCCTTGTGTCCAGAAGTCCAGCGGCATCCTGGGGTGGTTAGCAGATCCAGAGGGGTTTACCTCCCCCATCTGCTCTGCCCTGCTGAGACCGCATCTGGAATCTTGTGTCCAGTTGTGGGCCCCTCAGTTCCAGAAGGAGAGTCCAGTTCAGAGCCACAGAGATGATGGAGAGAGTGGAGCATCTCCCTGCTGAGGAAAGGCTGAGGGAGCTGGGTCTCTGAAGCTGGGGAAAAAAGGAGCCTGAGGGGTGACCCCATGAATGTTGATAAATATGTGAAGGGAGGGTGTCAAGAGGCTGGAGCCAGGCTCTGCTCAGGGGCACCCAGTGATAGGACAAGGGGCGCTGGGAGTGAGCTGTAACAGAGGAGCTTCCATATCAATGTGAGAAAGAACTTCTTCCTGGTGAGGGTGCCAAAGCCATGGAAGGGGCTGTCCAGGGGGGTTATGGAGTCTCCTGCTCTGGAGCCATCCCAAACCATCCTGGACTGCTCCTGTGGGATCTGTTCTAGGGGATCATGCTGTGGCGGAGGGGTTGGATTGGGTGATCCCAGAGGTCACTCCCAGTAGTCCCCTCACTCTGTGACTCGGTGAATTGCCCTTTTGTCTCTCATTTATCCAGCCCAAGTGAAAGAGTAGGCAGTTTTCCATGCTTCCAGTGTTCTCTGGCAGCCAGGGAAGAGCAGGGCAATGGCAGCACGCATTGCTCACAACGAGGTCAGAGCAGATGAGCGAATAAGCAGATTAGTCCTGCTTAGCCCAGAGGAGAGAGGAGCACGCGGATACCTGAGGAGAGCAGATCACAGAGCAGACGTTATGGGATGTATTTATTCCAGAGGGAAGCAGCCTGAGAGCAAGGGAGGACAGTATCATCTGCCTTTGAAGGGCTTTGCTATAGGAGAAAGTAAAGGAAGCACCCAGCCAGTTACAAACTGGTGGAACCAACTGCTGCTCCAGCAGGAAATGGTGATGGGAGCTCATGGCCTTTAGGAACTCACAGGGATTGCAGAGATTCAGCCTTATTGCAGACCAGACCCATGTCCATCTCCCATCCCAGAGCTGTCCTTCATCTTCCACAGCCGCTGGCAGTGGCATTGACTTCTTCTGAGTTTCCTGTCCCCATGGCAGGGTGTCCTGTCCCCATGGCAGGGTGTCCTGTCCCCATGGCAGGGTGTCCTGTCCCCATAACAGAGGGTTTTGTCCCTATGGTAGGGTGTCCTGACCCTGTAGTAATGTCCTGTCCCTATGACAGAGGGTCCTGCCCCTGTGGAGAGTGTCTATTGCAGAATGTCCTGTCTATATGGCAGGGTGTCCTGTTCTTATTGCAGAAGGTCCTGTCCCTATGGCAGAGGGGCTTGTCCTATAGAGAGGGTCCTGCCCCTGTGGCAGAGGAGCACCCCCTTCTCTCTCTATTTTTTTATGAAGACTGCAGGTTCTGCCCAGTGATATGGGCTTGGAGACCCTCGTGTTGTCCGCCAGTGTGATGTCTGTCAAGTGGGGGTGACTGGAGTCTTCTCTTCTATAAACCTTTAATAATAGAAGAGAAGGTGGTTTAAAAGGTTTCTGCCTGTCCCCTGACTTCTGTCACAGGGCTGCTGGTGTCTGCAGCCTTCAGTTCAGCAGGACTGGGTTGAGTTTGCTGATGACACAAAGCTGGGTGGTGTTGCTGACACCCCAGCAGACTGTGCTGCCATTCAGTGAGACCTGGAC
>JAOXOE010028121.1:0-16283 GCA_028565055.1 Phoeniculus purpureus | reverse complement strand
TCCTCTGTTCCAGCTCACACCCACTGCCCCTTGTCCTATCATTAGATGACACTGAGCAGAGCCTGGCTCCATCCTCCAAAACCATCAAAGGGCCTGGTAGGGCTCAACACCCTCATTAATATTCTGCTCATCCACTGATGAAGTTCTCACCCAATGGAGCGTTTCATCTTGGAAACACAACGTAAAGAAACATTCCTCGCCCTTCCTGGGACGAGAACAAATCCTCTCTGTCCTGCACCATAAGCCCGGCTGTGTTTACGTTGTGCTTTAGAGGAATTATTTCTCCCATCTGCTCCCGTCACATGAGTCTCCTGAGTTGCTTCAGTCTTTACGGCTTTCCTGAGGTTCTCCACTTCAAGACGTTAATAGACTGCGGCTCAGTGATCCCCCAATACCAAACACAGCTCACAGCATCGATCAGCAGCTCCCTGTTCAAGTCAGAAGCTCCCTACAGAAGTCTAGGCTATAAAGACAGAGCAGTAAATCTGCCAGATCCAGAGAGAGACGATACAGATGGGTGTGGGTGTGTGTACAAACACAAACTCTAGGCATGGTGTGCAGCACCTCCTCAGAGAAACAGTTAGATACCTGGTTATCAGCTCCCCTACTGATTGCAACTGAAGGGATTCACGTGAGAACCGCAGAATGTGGTGGGCTGGAAGGCACCACCACAGGGCATCCAGTCCAACTGCTCTGCAACAAGCAGGGACATCTCTTGTCATCAGAGCCCCAGCCAGCCTGAACCTGCCTGGCTCCAGGGATGGAGCCTCCACCCGGTCTCTGGGCAGCCTGTTCCAGGGATCCCCCATCCTCAGACTCAACAACTTTTTCCTCCTGTCCAGCCTCACTCTGCCCTTTCTCAGCTTCAAACCACGACCCCTTGTCCTACGGTTCCCTGCCCTTGGGGACAGTCTTCCCCAGCCTCCTGACAGCCCCTTGCAGGGATTGGAAGGTCACTATAAGGAGTCTTCTCCGCAGGCTGAACAGCTCCCAGTCTCTCAGCCTGTTCCCCACAGCAGAGCGGCTCCTGCCCTCTGCTCACCCTTCTCTGGCCTCACTCCAACAGGTCCACACCTTTTTTGTGTTGGGGGCTCCAGAATTGGGCGCAATCCTCCAGCTGAGGTCTCAGCAGGGCAGGGGAGAGGGGCAGAAGCAGCTCTCCTCTGTCGCATCATTCCCTGCCCTTGCGGACAGTTTTCCCCAGCCTTCTGACAGTCTTTCAGGGACTGAAGGTCTCTATATGGTCCCCCAGGAGTCTTCTCCTGTTCAGGCTGAATAACCCCAACTCTCTCAGCCTGTTACCACCTGCAGCTTTAGGGACTACAGAAAAAT
Organism: Phoeniculus purpureus; assembly: GCA_028565055.1. Lineage (NCBI taxonomy): Eukaryota > Metazoa > Chordata > Aves > Bucerotiformes > Phoeniculidae > Phoeniculus > Phoeniculus purpureus. The sequence goes on along the minus strand of JAOXOE010028121.1, from coordinate 14,951 downwards.
TCCCAGGAAAGTAGAAATCCACCACAAAGCAGAGCTAAAGGGGGACAGCGCCAAACCCCAAGTGCTCCCTGGCTCTGCACTTTGTTTACAGCACTTCACATTTCATAAATTAATTCGGGGCTGGCTGAAAGGTCAGGAGCTCCACCGGGTTACATCTTTCTAGCTCGAGAAAGTCGTTTCCTTCCAAAGCCTCACCACAAAGCAGACAAATGCAGGATTTCTTTGTCAGGTGGAAAAAGGTCTCGGCGGGTGATAAACAGCAGCCCCATCCAATTTGGCAATGCACTAAGAAAAGGAATAATAGATGTCCGTGAGCTGAGGGACAAATCAAATTGGTTCTTCCTCTCTCTCTGCCTAATCACCAATTAAAAATACAATCCATCACGTTACGTCTCAGGTAGCTGCAATCTAATTCCGCTCACGTTAAAAGCAGGCAACCGATCGCTCGACACCACGGCGGAGCAGCTCCTCTTCCCACAAAGCCCCACGAAATCAGATCCTTAATTGAACTACAAAGCGTGCGGCTTTCCCGACAAGAACGATGCTGTTGATTGTGCTAAGCAAATAATAATTAACGCAAGTACATACAGCTCTAATTAGCAAGGCGTTTAATTAAACAAATACGGCAACACAACGAGATGCATCACCAAGTGACTGTGCTATGTCTTGCCAAGGAGGGCTTTACTACGTTGGAGTTTGTACAAAGCAGCCTTGAAGGGCTCCCTGTTGAAGGAGAGCAGTGGAGGAGAAAGGGACCTGAGGGTCCTGGTGGCCAGCAGGATGGCCAGGAGGCAGCAGTGGGCACTGGTGGCCAAGAAGGCCAATGGCATCCTGAGGTGGATCAGAAGGGGGGTGGTTAGCAGATCAAGAGAGGTTCTGCTCCCACTCTACTCTGCCCTGGTGAGACCACAGCTGGAATGTTGTGCCCAGTTGTGGGCCCCTCAGTTCCAGAAGGTCACAGAGCTGCTGGAGAGAGTCCAGCGCAGAGCCACAGAGGGGATTGGACTAGATGATCTTTGGAGGTCCCTTCCAATCCCTAATGATTCTGTGATGAAGGCAGTGAAGCATCTCCTTGGTGAGGAAAGGCTGAGGGAGCTGGGTCCCTTTAGTTTGGAGGAGACTGGGGGGTGACCCCATGAATGTTGATAAATATGGAAATGTCCAGTTTTGGGCACCTCAGGACAAGGGAGACATCGAGGGGCTGGAGCGAGGGCAGAGGAGGGCAACAAAGCTGGAGAAAGGTCTGGAGAATCGGTCTGATGGGGACAGATGGAGAGAGCTGGGGCTGTTTAGTTGGAGGAAGACGAGGCTGAGGGAAGACCTCATCGCTCTCTACAACTATCTGAAAGGACCCTGCAGAGATGCTGGTGCTAGGCTCTGCTCACAGGTCACAGAAGCAGAGGGAAGGGCTTCAAGCTCCACCAGGGGAGGGTCAGACTGGACACCAGGAAGAAATTCTTCCTGGAGAGAGTGGTCAGGGACCGGGATGGGCTGCCCAGAGTGGGGCTTGAGTCTCCATCCCTGGATGAGTTTAAAAGCAGCTTAGATGTAGTGTTGAGGGATCTGGTTTAGGGGTGAACTTGTTTAGGGGTTGATGGTTGGACTTGATGACCCTGGGGGTCTTTTCCAACCTGAACGATTCTGTGATACGTAAGAAAGAGCATCTTCGCCTCTGTCTCCGTGCCAGTAATTCCAGCCCCAACGCAGCCATTTTTAATCACTACACGCACAAAACTGAGCGGGAAAAACAAAATATGAGGAAAAACTATGTTATGCAGAGCTCCTTATGACCTAGGAAATAGGGAAGAGTCATGAGCGTCTCCGAAACAAGCACACAGTGCCCAGCCCGCATCCATTAATATCTTTTACGAGCCCGTCCCGGAAGCCGCGGCGGCAGTGTTATTGTACAGCCTAATTCAATCAATTCATCTGTGTAACTTTGCGATGCTTGGACTTCTTCCAGGAGGGTTCCTTGGAGCATCTTTTGTTCACTCGCTGAAATTTCCGAGGTAAACAACACCAGCCACACGAAATGCTAATTCAACGCTCCACAAGCAGCAAAGGCTGCAACCCCCGAGCAATTTCCTGCGCCTAGTGCCGGACTCTCTGCTTACCAAGGCCACCCCCGCCTGAAGCCGGACGCCGTCCTCCTGCCCTTTATTACAAGTTACTGCGGTAATTCATTGTCTGCGTTACCGCAGTGCCCGCGGGCTCTGGAGGGCGCCGATTTTGTGCTGCCTTTCCCCTTTCCCCCTCATTATTTGTTTTAACGTTATTATTTAGTCGTGGATGATAAACTGAGAGCTCACGCTTCCTGCTGGCTCATCGAGCGAGGACCTCGGAAAGGCAGCGTGTCCCTTCGTGGGGCAGGCACCAGGCTTTCCTCACGGTGCTGGTGTGTTTCACCACAACTGGGATGTTTTCGATCTTTGCTTGCCAAAGGTATTGACATCCCGAGCAAGGAAGCTGCTGCTAGTAACTGCTGAAGTTGTTCGGTGGCTTGGATCGCCACACGGATCATGGCAGCACCTGCTTGTGGCATTTAGCTTGGAAAAAAGGAGACTGAGGGGTGACACTGTTAATAAATCACAGAATCATTAGGGACTGGAAGGGACCTCGAAGGATCATCTAGCCCAATCCCCTGCCACATCAGGATCACCCAGACCAAGTCACACAGGAACACATCCAGGCGGGTCTTAAACATCTCCAGTGAAGGAGGTGAAGGTGAACTTGTAGAGTAGGGTTGGCGGCTGGACTCGATGATCCCAAAGGTCTTTTCCAACATGGATGATTCTGTGATTTTGCCATTTGCTCTGAAATAAATATTGACTCAATATTCAGAACAAAGGAGTTGAGTTTGGGCAGAGAATCAGAGAGTCATAGGATTACAGACTGGGTCAGGCTGAAAGGGACTTCAGAGACCATCTACTCCAGATTCCCTGCTATAGGCAGTGACACCTCCCAGCCAGGTTTGGTTGCTCAATGCCTCGTCCAAGCCAGCCCTGAACACCTCCAGGGAGGGGCAGCCAACTGGGCAGTCAATCGCAGAGTCTCTCCACCCTTGCGCTGAAGAACTTCTGCCTAAGAGCTAGTGTGAACCTCCTCTCCTTCAGTTCCAAACCATTTCCCCTTGTCCTATCACTAGATCTCCTCAGGAAAAGTCCCTCTCCAGCCTTCCTGGAGATTCCCTTCAGGTACTGGGAGGCAGCACTAAGATCCCCTGGAGTCTTCTCTTCCCTAGGCTGAACGATCCCAGCTCCCTCAGCCTGTCCTCACAGCAGAGGTGCTGCAGCCCCTGGAGCCCTGTAACAGCTTAAGGTCAGTCTCTTCTCAGCTCCCCTCTCTCAGCAGATATTTTCACACACACACACACTTATCAAAAGGATCATTTCAATTTCTGTTGACCACAGTGAAAACCTGTGACACCTACCCCCACGCTGGGGAGCAGCCCGCACATTTTCAGGCTCTCCAAGCGCATTTCAAATGCACCCAGTGCAGCAGCACTAGCACGTCTCATTAATACCTCATTAATTTCCTAATGAGAATGTTTCCTAGATCACATTTGCCTTCTCTAACCCATCATGTCCTTCTCCTCTGTGGTTTCCACGGGGTGAGCTCTCGGCCCCACCTTTCAAACCACCCTTTCTTCCTCCGAAGCCACAACGAGACAGTTTGAGCTGCTTAAGCGCAGCAATAAGATGTTATTTAGCTCAGTAACTTAGAGCAGAGTCAAATCTTGTCTCCCAAGCAATCAAACCCTGCAGCCAGGACCCACCACCTCTCCGACAGACTGGAAGACAACCCAACCTCAGCAGCACGTTAACGCGTGCTTATCCTCTCGCTCCTACCAGGAGAAACCTCCGGGAGGCGATTTGGCGCAGGGATGTTCATGGAAACGCCCAAAGGATTTCTGGAAGAGCATCTGGCCTTTTGTTTTACCTGCTGTGAGCAGCCGGACGAGCACCAAACGGGATAAACGGCTTTTTGTGCCGCTTGGAACACGGAGCTACACCGGCGTGAGCTGCTTCCATGATAGATGAGGCGAAACCCGTGTGTGTCGGAAACACAGAGCGAGGCCGTTTGCTGCTCAGACGGCACAGCAGCCCCTCGCAGGAGCGTGGGGAGAAACCCCACAACCAAAACACGACGGCGGAGCGCGACAGCTAACATGAAGTGCTCCACGTTTGGTAGCCTTTGCTATGAACAGTCTCGTCAAACAAGGTCCCTCTAGGATGCTGCAAGGACAACAGTCGTCTGCACGAGACTGAGCTCCCGTGTAAAAAGCCCACGTTACAGCAAGTCTGTACACTTGGACCTGTCTCCCCCCGCACTGGGCACGCTTCATCTTGACTACTGGGGTCACGATTGAGCACCTCCACCCAAGGACACTGAGCAGGTGGAGCGGGTCCAGAGAAGGGCAGCAAAGCTGGTGAAGGGCCTGGAGGGCAGGTCTGATGAGGAGTGGCTGAGGGAACTGGGGTTGTTTGCCTGGAGAAAAGGAGGTTGACGGGAGACCTGATTGCTCTCTACAACTGCCTGAAGGGATGTTGTAGAGCGGCGGGAGCTGGTCTCTTCTCCCAAGTCACCAGCGATGGGCCAAGAGGAAACGGCCTCAAGCTGTGCCAGGGGAGGGTTAGACTGGACATCAGGACAAATTTGTTCCCTGACAGAGTGGGGACAGGGCCTGGAACAGGCTGCCCAGGGATAGATTTGTGGACAGTGACTAAGTCCCCTCGTAACCTTCTCCTCTCTGAGCTGAAAAGTCCCAGATAAAGACTAGACCCTAGGACCTAACTCTTTAGGATCAGTTCTGTTTCCTGGTGATGAAAAGGTGCTAAGACCCAGCCCTACTGGGATTCTCAACACACCACACAACTCAAAGAGCAATTTGCAGAGTCTCTGGCTTCCAGATAAGCGCGTCTGCCCCTCTTTGTTCACTCTCCGGTGTGTTGTGTCTCAGCAAGCTCACAGGGATGCACAGTAGCCCTTAATGGCAGCCCAGGGCTGGGCCAGCTTGTCTAGACTGGAGTTTTGCAAAGAAAGGCTGGATACGTGATCCTTGAGGTCCCTCCCAACCTGGCAGTCTCTGGTTGTATAATCTGCTTTACAAAGCACAACCGAGAGAACCAGGATACTCCCCTCGCTGTGCAGCTAATGAGGATGGCAAACAGCATCCAGGCAGGACATCAGAGGCTGGGAAGTCACAGCCTACTCGAGGGTCTGTTCCCCCTGCTGCATCCCGGTTACTCAGCAAACTGGAGCCAGCATATGTTTCCCATTGTGATCTGGAGCAGCTGCTTCACCCTGCAACTACAGTCTGTGATGATTTAATTACAACATCAGGTCCAGCCGTGGAATTACAAGTAATGGCCACACCAACGCTAATAAACACCGTGGTGCTGGGAAGGAGCGAGGCAAGAAAACACTCCCCAGGAGCAATTAAAGGGGCTGGTTTGGTGTTTTATAAGTAAGCAAGAAAAGAAACCAGCCTTCAGAACACTCTGATGGGTGTATTTCCAGGTGAAGCCCAGGTTTATGAGGGGAACAAAACCGCATGTTGAGGCAGAGCCGCAAGAAGATGTTGATGTGCAGAGAAAAACAGAAACAAGTGAGCACCAATAAATAGCGGCTGCACAGCAGGATGGGCTTCAGCACAACTCCAGCAGCTTCAAACACAGGAAAAAGCTTTTGAAAAGGAAGGAGCTGGGGGAACTCAACGTTTCCTGCAAGCACCGAGGGCAGATTTTGCAAAGGACTGCAAAGCCCTGGGGTCACCTGAAGCCTCACTCTGCTCTCCCTCAGGTCCAGTGTCCACCATGCAATTCCCCTTCAATTGCTCCCCCTGAAATACCAGCGATACAGTACCTTGCTCTGATTTCCCCTCGGATTCCTACAGCCCCTACAGGGCTAAAAACCCAGTGCTACAGAACTTGAGGCAAAGCAGCAGCAATAAACTGTACCCTGCACAAAATCTGAGCGAGCTGCCGTCTGTGTGATGAGTTTTATCTCTCTTGCTGTTTCCAGGCAGAACAAGTCTCCAAAAGGCTCCAGCAGCTGCCCTGGCTCGTCTGGATGACGGTCTGAACAGGGAGGAGATGGTGCCTGGAAGACCTGACACCTTACCCCTACACACCTACACCTCTTCACTCACACTTCCACATCACTTAGAGAACCTTCAGTGGGAATTCAATCAATTAAACACGTGAGAGCGTTGAACAGAGGAGATCCTGGAGGAAGGATGGGGCTGCTGTTCAATCACAGTGTTCTCTTCAGTCTTGGAAAGCTGATGCTAAAGCAAGTCAAAACCACAAGTAGATCTAGAACTAGCCTGAGGCCACTTCCTCTGGTTCTATCACTTGTTCCTTGACCAACCCCAACCTCTTTCCAGTCAGTCATCAACTTTTACCTGAAAATACATAGGGAAACTAGGAGAAGGGACCATCCCTCTTCCCTTCACTAGGGCACCTACATTCACTGAGGTCTGAATTGTACTTGGTTTTCCAGATCCCAAATTAAATTAGAAGTAGAAAACTGAGGGATGGGATTGTGTGGAAGTCTCACAAATCACATCAGTGACTCCAATATCTCAAACCCCATCTTTGCAGCATTTAGTCAGTTGGTGGTTCACTCCTTGGCTGGTGAACCGGGAGGGTGGAAGGGGGCTGGATGCAGCCATTACAATGTCACCTCCTTTCCCAGGAAGACTGACAGGAAGGAGGGAAGCCTGGGTCACCACCATATGGCAGCAGAGCAACGAACAGATCCCCAGAACACGGAACACTGAGCTTTCAAAAAGCTGCCTGGAACCTTGAGAACTGACAAAAAGCTTCTGCACAGTTGGGAAAAGTGAAAAAAAACCCCTAAAAGCCTTGTATTTCTCCACAGAGAGCCAAGCTCTGACAGCTCTTTGGGGGCTTCTGCAGGTCCTAGTGCTTTTGCAGCTGTGTCTACCAGTGCTCCTCAGTAACACTTCCAAATTAATTCCAACACTTCTCACACAGAGGGGAAGCAGCTTTGGAAACAGGAGTACAAGCAAGAGTGAGAGCTTCAGCTACCCCAAAAGGAAACACAAGAAACCCTACTCCTTTCTCCCTTTCTCAGTGCCTGGGGTAGGAGCTCTGCTGGATCAGGATATGGGGCTCGGGGCCAAACCATCTGATTTCTGTGATGGAAAATGAGATTCATGGACACCAGTAGTTTTGAAGCCTGGACCACCAAATCAAAGTCTGCAGAAGAATAAAGGATATAAAAATATTTTCTTTTCTCTCTGTGTTCTTTTCTCAGCTCCAGAAGGACCTAGAGCTGCTGGAGAGAGCCCAGCACAGAGCCACAGGGGTGAGGAAGGGAGGGGAGCATCTCCCTGATGAGGAGAGGCTGAGGGAGCTGGGGCTCTTTGCCTTGGAGAAGAGGAGACTGAGGGGCGACCCCATGAATGATGATCAATATGAAAAGGGTCAGGAGAATGGAGCCAGGCTCTGCTCAGCGGCACCCAGTGATAGGACAAGGGGCACCGGGTGTGAGCTGGAACAGAGGAGGTTCCACATCAATCTGAGAAGGACCTTCTTCCCAGTGAGGGTGCCAGAGCCCTGGCAGGGGCTGCCCAGTGGAGTTGTGGAGTCTCCTCCTCTGGAGACATTTCAAACCCACCTGGCCGTGTCCCTGTGCGACTGGCTCTAGGGGATCCTGCTGTGTTGAGGGGATTGGACTGGATGATCTTTCGAGGTTCCTTCCAATCCCTGATGTTCTGTGAAAACCATCAGCGGTTGCCAAGGTCATGGAATCATTAGGGATTGGAAGGGACCTCGAAAGATCATCTAGTTCAGATCTGAGGCCCTTGTTGTGCATCAGGATGGATTCAAGTCTGAAAGAGCAAAGGGATTTGTCAGCTAACGACACTAATTCAGCGCTGAAACCCGTGGCTGCATGTGGTTTTTCTCCTTCCCAGCCCAACCAGCACCAGTATCACCCAAAACCCTACCATGGAGAAGCAGGAGCTCCCCCTTTACTTCTGCATCTCAGAGCATGAAATCAATGCCCTCAGAAAGCCCCGGCTGTGACAGTGCCAGGGAGGAGAGCGCAACACATTCTCCAAACTTCTCGTCTTCCTCCAGATGGTACAACTCCCCCGAGCTCTTCCGAGAGACGCAAGCCCCTGGGCTAGCGCCAGGGGAGCTGATGCGACAGGGCACGAGAACGAGGACAAACAGGTAGGAGAGAACGGCCCAGCTGCTAGCTGGCACCGTCTGAAAATCAGGACTATTCTTTTGCTGTCTCCCCGTGAAACCTCCTTCATGTGCTGAAACAAAAAGCCCCAGTTTGACTTCCCACTCAGCTTTGTTGAGTGTTGACAAGTCCTCAGTCAAGCAGAGCCCCTCCTTAATCAAGAGCCCATCTTCTTGAGGCGTCAGGAAAGGAAGAAGCTAAAGTCATCAGCTTTGGCCTCGTTAACGTGAGTCCTTCTTAATTCCTCTCACTGCCTGCCTCCCGTACACACACAAGCGTTGACTGAACTCGCAGAGTCTCGTGCTGCTGCCCTAAGAACTGAGGGCTGTGGAAACCAAAGTGCAATCAGGTGACCCAACGCCGTGCTGGCCACTGTCGAGAAGCAGCACTGCTCATGGCATGGAGCTTGGAGCAGGTGACCTCACCGCTCCCTGCCTGAAGGGAGGCTGTAGTCGGGTGGGGGCCGGGCTCTTCTCCCAGGCAGCCAGCACCAGGACCTGGAGCTGCCAGGGGAGGGGGGTTAGGTTGGATGTCAGGAAGCCCTTCCTCACAGAGAGCGTGATCAGAGCCTGGACTGGACTGCCCAGGGCAGTGCTGGTGTCCCCATCCCTGATGGCCAGCCTGGCTGTGGCCCTCCCTTAGTGCCCTGGTCTGGCCGCTGGGGTGATGTTAGGTCCTGGGCTGGGCTGGATGAGCTCAGAGGGCTTCTCCAGCTTCAATCATTCTGTGATTCCCACCAACGCTGCTCCCCTACCAGTTCAACTCCAGCATGGTTACTGGGTGTTATGTGCTGGCAGAAAGGTGCCAACAGCTCAGCAGGACACCGAGCCATGGTAACTGGAGTACCGCCAGCATCAGAAGATGGTCCCCATTGCAGCTCCCCTGCAAGTCCAGTGCAGAAGGGAATGCAGTCCCCACTGCACAATGAACTTCCCAGCAGCTCAGAGTTAGAGCACTAATCAATCACCAAGGGTGTCCCGGTGTCTTTGTGTTCCTGGATTTGCTGTTACCTGAGGAACAGCTCAACCAGCCTTGAGCTCTGGTGTCCCCACGTGCAGAGACAACCTGCACCGTGCCTCAAGGGCTTCTTTGCAGCACCAAGCTCAGAGTAAGTTAACTCTACATGGCTTCATGTGTGAAAGAACCAAGTGGGCAGCTAAAGGACATGAGGGCACACAAGGAACCAGCAGCTCACAGAATCATCATGGCTGGAAAGGACCTCGCTCCTACCAGGTTTCTGGAGATGGCAGTTCTGCCCAGACACTCTCCTGTCTCTGTGTCCCACTTGCGCACGCTGTTGTCTCGTGACCCCGTGCACAGCTGGGAGGCATCTGAAACCACAAGTTAGCATGAAAAATGGGTCAGGAAGAGCTGTCAGGAAATCTGTGGGGAATGGGAACACATTTCCCGCACCTGGGCTCACAGCCAATCCAGTAACAACCAAGTCATGTCCTGGGAAGTGCTGGCTTGGCCCTGCAGTCCCGTGCAGCTCCCACATCATCACTGTCTTGTCCCGGGATGCGCTGAAGACTCTGTTTGAGTCAAGAGCAGAGGTGACCTGCCAAGGACAAGAATCTAGTTGGACTCCTCATCCAGCTGAAGCGCTGAGAATTGAGGCTGACATATGGATGATTCCTTTTTCCTGCCAGAGACTGCCAGTGTCCAGATTCTCGTGGGGGAGTGTGAAGAAAAGTCCTGCCCTGGCTTGCTTTCCCAGAAGCAGGCAACCTTGAGAGAATCTGGATTGGATGGTGACCAGTGTCTCCTTCAGGGGGGAAGTTGTTGAAGCAGCACCACAGCACAAAACAAAGGCTGCTTGCAGAGACCCCCAGGGGAGACAGAGTTGTGGTGTCTCTGTCTGTGAGACTCTCCTCCTCCCTCTCTGCAGGCAGGTTGCCACAGACAATGGATCTGGACTGCGAGTTTGATGGATATTTTCTATGGGTTTTCTTTTTTGTTGTGGACTTTCTCATTCCCTTTGGGTTTTCTATCGAGATACTTTTGGTCAGAGGTGCTCTCCTTTGTCTCCATGGTGATGGGTTATGCAAACTTATCCCTACACTGTGCAGGAACCAACAAGAAACTCTGCTCTTTGCTCAGGGCTGAGCAGGAAACTGCTCCTGCAGCCCTCTCAAAGCCAAAGATGTGCAGAACCGTGACTGGGGAGAGCCTGACCATCCAACTCTGCTCTGGCCATGCTGGGTGTGCACACACCAGACTGCCTGATGCTTGAGCTGCAGCTCCTGCTTCCTTCTGCTCTCCTGGACCCTGGCCACAGGTAAACCCCGATGCAGTGGTGCAGTGGAAAGGACTCAGCTCCCGGGTGATTGCTGCATCCCATCCCATGGCTGTGCAGGTCATGAGGGACCGCTGGGCAGTGAGGGTGTGTGACCCACCACTGAGGCTGATGTCCTCTCAGAACCAGGGAGCTGGGTTATGTGGGCACTACCACACATTTCCCTGTAACACAAATGTTATGGGGAAAACTTCCTTAAAAACCCACATGAGCCCAGTGCACAGCTGCCTCCAGCACTGGGATGAATGGAGACCCCATTGTCCCTCCAGTATTACCAGCACAGGGGGCCCATGGGGGCTGTTCCCATGCACACAGGCAGATGCTCCTGCAAGCCTGCTTTCCCAGTAGCCTGTTTGGATTTGTAGTCAGGCTGCCAGAAGGAAAATTCAAGCCCCTTTGCTCCTGGACATCACTGACCTGCAGAACAGCAGTGAGTCCAGCAGAACGAGACCTCAAGAAAGTGAATCAAACACCTGTTCTACACAGTCTCTTGGAGGGGAAGATGAACACATGTCCCAACCTCCTGGAGCCCTGTGTGGTCTGGGTGCAACCAGTCCAGGTGGCTTCCCTGAACAGCATCACTTGGGGCCTTGGGAAAAACCCAGTACACTCTGGTACCCCATCCCTCCTCCTGACAGCAAAGAGAACGCTCTCTGGATGACAAACTGTCGCTCCATCACTCCTGGTCCCCCAGTTTCTGGCAGGTAACAGTACAGGTGACCCCACCACACTTAACCAGCGTTTGCTCACCTTGGTGACTTCCTGCTTGTGCCCAACGAACCGCTGTAGCACAGCCCTGGATCTCCAGCTGCAAACAGCCACCATCTGCTGAGGAGCAGGGAAGGGAAATCAGCAGCGGCAGCAGGAGAGAGGGTGAAGGAGGGTTATGTGAGTTCTCAGTGATGCTCTGTCAAGACCCCTACATTGTTCAAGTTTGGGGTTCTTCTAGTTTTGAGTGCCTACAACATCTAGAACTGTCCTTAGAGCCCGTGTACTGTCAGGTAACAAGGGCCAGTCCAGTGATTCCAGGTTTGGCTGAAAGCACTCGTGACCTGAGCTCTGGGGAGGTCATAAAGTTTACAGAATCACAGACTGGTTTGGGTTGGAAAGAACCTTTAGAGCAACTCCAGTCCAAGCCCCTGTGGCAAGCAGGTACATCTCCAACCAGAGTAGGTTGCTCAGAGCCCCGAGGTCCAACCTGATCAGGGATGGGGCTTCTCCTTCCTCTTTGGGCAACCTGAGACAGGCTCTCACCACCCTCAGCATCAAGTATCTTCTTCTATTTGATTCAATGTGCTTTGGTGTTCACCCTCGACCTGAGCTCATCTTCCTAAATTCAGAAACGGACAAAGCTGTTACTGTTCACGGATATGTGTAGATCTCACCTTTGAACTGCATTTTCACAGCCTGTCTGTACCTTGTCCTGCCTACAACTGGGCTTTATGCCCTGTGGTGAGGATGGGGGGAGAGGGGCTCACCTTAACCCTTCCTCCGGACACACACAGGTCTGGATGGAGGGCAGCCACAGCAGTGACAGTGTCGCTGTGCACAGGGCTGTGCTGCTGAACCGCTCGAGCAGGTCCTGTCTCCTTCATGGAGCCATCAGCCCTGCAGTAGCAAGACACGGTAGAAGCTGCAGTGCACTCAGGAGAAGTTAGGGTGCTGTTCCCCAGTGAGATGAAAGCCTGGAGATGGCACCACTGGCTGAGCTGGAGAGGGACAACATCTGCCTTTGGAAAGCTGAAGAGAAGCTCTGAATAGGCAAATGCATCTCTCAGAGTAGCAGAGATGGAGCTTGGCCTATTCCAGCTCTGGAGCCACTGAGCAGTTCAATGTTTACTCATTCCACGCTGGGACAAAGAAGAAATAATCTTACCAGCCTCTACTTCACCAATACCTTTTGGGCTCTGCTGCTCTCCTTCACTCTGACATCAACCTTGCGAGGCACTCAGAGCCTCCCTGCTGCCAGCCCAGGCAGAGACTGGAGCCCACCCTGCTGCCACCAGTTGTTTCACGTCAGCAATGAAGGACACAAGAAAGCTGTTTAGATACTTGAGCCTAACAGCCACCCCTGTTGCAGAGTTTCACCTCAGCCATCACAGAGCACAACCACCAGCCACACTGATGTGCTCAGCATCAGTTTGGATTTCAGTTCCCCAAAGCAGCTGAGCAAGCTTTAAACTGAGCATCAGAAGTGCTAACCTGATTCATATACTCAGTAAGGAAACCAAACCCACCTGCTTGCTGGATTCTCTGTTTCCTGCTCTTGTTCACTCCCTCAGCTGGTTTATTACCTTAAGCTGTGATCATCCAGGATTGTTTTACCTGTATCTGGAGGTATGGACGCTGATTTTACTTTGCAGCTTCCCCATGGCCCTGCCAAGGAGCACAGGTCCCACTATGGCCAGCAGCAGTGAGCATCACATCAGCACCTCAAGGACCTGCTGCTGGGCTGTGACCTGTGGGTGAGGAGATGCAGCATCACTGGGAATCCAGAGAGGCATCTCCTTCTCACATAGAGGGGATAAGGTGCTGGTAATGTTATCCACATCTTCCATTCACTTAGAGCAAGATGAAAAAGCTCAGAGCAGAGGACATGCGGAGATTCCTAGTCAGATCTTTTGCTTTGAGCAGAGCTACCTTTACAGGTGAGGTTATAGCCGAGCTCTGAAGGCACCTGATCCTGGTGAGGCCATGATAAAGATAGAGCTACTGCCTAGAATTCTTTTAAAGCCTACACCTCCTCATACTCCAGTACCTGCTCCTGACTTCCCTATTTCTCAGAGATCCCCGTCTCTGGACTGGTGAGCAAAAACACCTTCAGCCTGAAGTTCATACAGCTGCCTGGTGGGACTGTGTCTTCAGACCAATACAACTGCAGTCACAGGAGCCCAAACTCAACTGGACTGGTCTGAGTTAATGTGAAACTTGGGGTAGTCTTTCTGTAGGCTGAGAACACTTAGGACAGCAGCTCCTATGTCCAGGCTCCAATTCCAGGCTAGACAAGACCACCTTGCTACCCTAGAAGCATTCAGCAAAAGACCTGCTGTCCAGGCTGGGAGCAGCCTGCCCCATCGCAGTGTGTCTGTCACCAGTGACACCCAGAGCACCCATCTGGGTGGAGGAGCCTCTGGCAGAGCAGGGCTGGGCTGAGGCAGCATCTGTCTATCCTATCCCTGCAGGTCACAGACCAAGCAGAAACCAGTTTCAATGGCAGTGAATTGCCACGCAGAGTAATTAGCTCCTTCTTAGCTCAGGACACGCTAATGGGATTTAGCTTATGCTGGCTGTGGAATTCCTAGTGTCTGGGTCAGTAGAATTTTGATAATAAAAATCAGATATAAAATAACCCACCAGCTAGTTCCAGCAAAGAAAATAACCTCCTTCGAGCCTCTGCCCATGAGAGCTTGAAAACCAAGTTACGGGAAACACCGTAACTTGTGTTAGGGGGCTGAGTTTCCACACAACATTCCCTTTCTAATTTTAGCCCGGCAACCTTTGTGATTAGCAGTTAGTAGCGGCCACTTCACTGCTGCCTGACCTGTCCACGAGGCTGCACGTTGGCCACGAACAATAAACCTCCCCCAGGGCCAGCGCCTGTTTGGCAATCTGGCTGAGCCCAGCTCGTCTCAGCGCATCACAAACAAACACGAACTGTCTTTGATAGCAGGAGAACTCCGGACGCCGTTTCTCCCGCAGGACAAGATCTAGGCCCCAACTAAAGGTAAATTCAGGTTTTTTCATGATGGTGATGGCTCAGTTTGCCCACTGCTGTGTTTAACGCAGTCACATTCGCACCTCAGCGCAAACCCAGCGCAGAGCCGCCAGCAGCTGCAGGCAGCGGTTTCTCAGGTGTCTGTGCTCCCGCTGCAAGAACAGGGGTTGTTCAGAACCCCGGCGAGAGCGGCAGCAGCTCACAGGGTGGCTGCCGATCCGAGGGTTCATGCTCCTGCAGGTTCCCATCACCAGGGTCCTGCGCCCGCACCACCGCGTTCTCTACGGACCAGCCCATCACGCAGCTCTCTGGTGCCTGGGAGTCCTGCAGCAGCTCGTGAGGACTGAGCTCCGTCTCGTCCGGGCAGAATTTCCCTCTGGGGTCTCCTCTCCTCCTGCCCCCTCCCCAGGCACCGCGGATCGGGAATCAAACCCGTTTTGTACTCAGCTGCTTCTAAGAGCCCGATCGGGCGCCGCAGCCAGACCTGGCCCGTGGGACGGGGAAATCCTGCCCCCGCAAAGGCCCCTCCCCACCTCGGGAGGGGGGTGATGGACCGGCTTCGGGGAGGGCACCAGGGAAGCCCCGAGCCCCTGTGTCCGGAGGCGACCCCGCGGCAGCGAGGCGGGTAGCCCCAAAGACCCGAGGCAGCGCCCGGCCCGGCGCCAGGAGCCACCGTGCGGAGCCGCCCCCGCCGCGCACTCACCGGGGCCGTCCGTG
>JAOXOE010028120.1:0-16797 GCA_028565055.1 Phoeniculus purpureus | reverse complement strand
CTCCTACCGAGGTGTGGAGGGGAGTGGTTTGGGAAATACATCAGTTCCTGGGTCCTTAAAGCATTAACCCAGCACACGTTGTTATAGTTCAATAGATTTGTCCCCGCTCAGCTATCCCTTTTAGGTATTGAAAGGCTGCTATAGGGTTGAATAACCCTAAGTCTTGCAGCCTGTCCCCATAGCAGAGGTGTTCCACCTCTCTGATCATCTTTGTGACCTCCACTGAACCTACTCCAACAGTTCTATTTCCTTCTTGTGTTGAGAGCTCCTGAACTGTGTACAGTACTCCAGGTGGGGTCTCACAAGAGCAGAGTACAGGGGGAGGATCATCTCCATCAACTTTCTGAACATACTTTTGTTGACGTAACTTGGGATACAGTCGGCCTTTTGGGCTGCAGCACCATATTGCTGCCTCATGTTGAGTTTTTCATAAACCAGCACCTCCAAGTCCTTCTTTGTGCTGCTCTCAAGCGATTCTTTGCCAAGCCTGTATTTCTGTTTGGACTTGCTCTGACACAGGTGCAGGACCATCCACTTGGCTTTGTTGAACTTTATGAGGTTGGCATGTGCCCACCTCTCCAGCCTGTCCAGGTCCCTCTAGACAGCCTCCTTTCCCTTCAGCATGTCAACCACTTCACACAGCTTGGAGTCATCAATTTTGCTGATGTTAGACTCAATTCCACTGTCAGTATCACTGACTAAGATGTTATACAACACAACGAAACTGGAGGCAGAGATGGATGCTCATGACGGGCATGAGGAACTCTCTCCCCATTGTACCAAGCAAGTAACAATAGAAGAAAAAGGAGCTGACTCTCTTACTATCCCATTGAAAGCCCAAACTCCTCCGAAACTCTAAAATTCTTTCCTTTCATGTTCTTTATGGTTTTTCTCTTCCATAAACAGTAATTTATTTTTAATGTAGTAGTTGTACAGTTTGGCAAGTTCTCTGAGAAATGTAGGAATGGTTTGTTAAAAATGAAACTGCCTGATACCTGTGTAGACCCAAACTGTGATCATTCCAGTAGATTTTTAAGAGAAATAGTAGAAAGGAATTGTCAGCAAGGATGGCTTTAGCATTTGTATTTCATCTGAATAGTGCTTGCCATACACATAGTTGTAACCACAGATCTTAGAGCACCACTAGTAGCATTGTGATAGCACATTTGTTGCTATGTTAGACCATCCTTACCTTCCACAAATACTTACTGAAGCTCTTTCAAATTTTTTATTTCAATTTTTTCAAAAGTATCTTAACACATTTGTTACTTCTTCTATCATGTATGAATAATGCATTTTTTCCAAACTCCAAAAGAATATATAATCTGTGTTGGATAGTGACGGGTGAGTATAACATGTTAGATAATCCACCTCCTTGAATCTGAATTAGTTTGGTCACTTTGAAAGTTTGGTTACTTGAAAACATGGTATTGTAGTTTGAAAATTACCAGACTTTTCAGATTTACAGGTTTGTGTTTTCATGAAGAAAAGCAAAAGTTTCTTTTGCTTTGAGAGGACCCCCTCCCCACAGTGACCTGACCTGGGGGAGGTGACCTGTCCCAGGTACCTGCCCTTAAGGTTTGTTGCTAGGTGAGCAGATAAAAGGGGACAGTGATTGAAGTCCTGTCTCTTTTTGCTGAATGCTTCCAGCTCAGCACAGGGGCTGCAGCCCCATGCTAACCCCCACCCCCCTTCCCAGGGCTGTGGGGAGGAAGACAGCTTCCAGCAGCTCCCTGCCCCGGGATGGAAGCGGCTCACCGGGTCGGGTCGGGTCCGCTCTGCTCCTGTAACCAGCAGGGAGCTGCAGTGGAAACCCTGGTGTGGCAAAAGACAGCCGTGGCCTGACGCAGAAGGGAGAGCCCTGGTCCACACCTGATGCCACGAACCAGAGAACCAAGACTTTGGTGCAGATCTACCACCATCCCCTTCAACGGAGCAGACCTTCAGCCTTCCGGTGAGCTAAGGAACTCCTCTTTCTTCCTCCTGGAACTGAGACAGGAGGAGAGAGGGAGAGGAGAGGAGAGGAGAGGAGAGGAGAGGAGAGGAGAGGAGAGGAGAGGAGAGGGAGAGGAGAGGGTTCTGGAAAAACCCTCTCGGCCGCATGTAGAGAGTGGGGGGGTGGCGGCCCTGCTGAAACAGCCATGTGATCGGTCTCCATCTTGGGTCCTGCACGTGGCCAGGGCCATGCGGCTGCTGCCATTTTAGTGAGCCCGTATCAGCAGGAAGAGAGACTGTTGGTCATTTCTGCCACTGGGAAAGACTGAGAGGTGCTTGATATTAGGGACAATTCGTCCGTGCTTAGCTGAAGAAAGCAGAAGGGCTTGAAAAATCCTTAAAACCTTGGGCATGAAAGACAGAGTCTGGGATATTTGTTTGAAAGCATGTCTCCTGCACTGAGGGATGCAGTTCAGGTGCTCAGAGGAATCAGGCTGTCCCGAGAGCATTGAGCTGGAGAAGCTACGCTGAAGAATTGAAGAATTCACCAGTCTGCAAACAGCTTGAGGTGCCGCTGTACTGCAGACAGAGGTGATGCATGAATGATAGAGAGAGTGGTGATACTCATCTCTACATGACTGACATGCTCTTTTTTCCTGCAGATCTCTGATGTGAGAAAAGACCCAAGGACCAATATGATAGTGATCTCCCATTGTATTTTTTTCAGAATATGTGATGGCATTTGTGACACAGTTTCTAATTTGTGTGCACTAACTTGCTTGACTTTTTTTTCTTTCCTGTACATAGTTAAAGAGTTAATAAAACCTTTTCCAGTTTCCCTAAGCTATCCATTGTCTGGCAAATTTATCTGAGATCTCATAGAGACCTAACTGCTATGTTTTTCTTTTCCCTTATCTCTAATTGTGGTCTTGAACCCACCACAGGGCAACAGGTGTAAGCTAGAGGAATCTTCATGGGGAGGATGACAGAGCACTGGAATGGGCTGCCCAGGGGTGTGTGGAGTCTCCTTCTCTAGACACAGTTAAAACCTGTCTGGACATGTTCCTCTGTGACTTGATCTAGGTGACCCTGCTCTAGCAGGGGGATTGGACTAGATGATCTTTTGAGGTCCCTTCCAATCCCTAATATTCTGTGATTCATTGATTAGCACATTCTTATTTAATGGAAAGACAAAGAACAAACTGGACAGTGAAAGATTTTCTTTCAATCATCAGACTAGGAAGTAATACAGAACCTCAGAAGAAAAACAATTATGTTCATAGTAAGAGCAAACTATCCTTGTAACTACTCCATCAAAGGTACTTGCACCTTTGATGGTTGGTGATCCAGTCCATTGAATAATAGCTGCTCTGAAAGCCATACAGGTCCTGGGCTAATGGGATACTGTATCCTGCTCCATTCTGAAGTCAGAAACCTAACTACAGCCAAGTGGACTAACCTAACATACTGGTTCTTTGAAAGAACAGACAGCAAGGCCAAGTAAAGAGTGTCTGCACTGAATGCTTGAGAGTTACCTTTTAATTGTCTGTGCTAGTTGCAGTTGGTTATTAACATCATAATAGCATGAAGGAAAAGACACATTATTACAGTACTCAGACACTTTAGTCTTCCAAGCAAAACTTTGATATCTGACTCTGCAAAAGTATTTGATCATGACAAAAAGGCTCAGAAGGATACCGTAAGAGATCTGTTGTTCTTCTTTTCCCCTGTAAGATACATTTTAAAATATCCCCAAGTAACTATGTGGCAAGGCGGCAGGTGATTCCTTGTGTGTAGCCACCCTGGTGCTATAGTGCTGTGACACGCCTTGTTCTACAAAAGTGTAAGTGCTTGCTGAGGAATCAGTGGTTACTCTATCTCAAACAGGCAACTCTAACAACAGACGGAAATATCTATGGCAAAACCATGCTATGAAAAGGCAACAGAAAAGACACTACCAGCCCGAGTATTGACAATGATCGTTGTGGAGGAGAATGACAAAGTCTCTCAAAGTGTATGATGAGAACCATTTCTGATTTCTCCTTAGTTCACCTCTGCAGAAGTTTCTTCAAATTTTAGTGTGCAAGCACATTGGTCACTGAGATGTCTTCCTCAAAAGTGCCCTTGTCCTGAGAATCTGTATTTGCACCGAAAATGCAAAAATCAAACTAGACAGCAAAGCAGGTCAAATATGGGTAATATGACACTACCAGTAATATAGTGATGAAACAGATGGAGAATGTAAAGGATATGTGCAGTAATGAAACAAAATCTGAGCAGCGTTTATTGCTAGGGTTTTTGGGTTTTTTTTTGGAATCAGAAAACTCACCCTCAGACTATTCAGACACTTCTGAGTCCCTGCAACAAGGCATTGCTTGAATAATCATATATGGACTGCACATGGTCAAACACCTCTGTTCATCACAGGCTATGCAATGCACACAAATGAAAATCTTTTTATTTAATTGTCCTTCTCTCTACATGCACCTGTGCATCTGCATATCCTGGCTGTAGGTTCTGTTACTTGATAGGAAAAAAAAATGACTACACACGTGGCAGACTGCTGACTGCAGAGAAGCAAAGTGCACACAATCAGATTCTACCTGAAGCTGAAGGGGCAGATTAAGCACATTTGCATTGAACCAATCTGAAGAGCCATAGCATATCAGGCACTTACATCACCAGCTACTCCACTTGCAGATTTATTCTTACTAATCAGAAGTGCTGTAGAATGAGTGGTGGGCTAGTTAAATCTAGCAGGAGAGAAAAGCAGGAAATTATGTTCATCCAGGCTCAAGACTAAACAGATCAGACTGTGCCAGAACAAATTATGAACTGTGTAATTATCCTATGCACAAGATGCTTCTGCAACACTTGAGACCTCCTGTTTGCTAAACTAGTATATTTTATATACCCAAGAAAGATCTAGAAGACAAGCCATTCTGGGGTGGGGTATACAGCTATGGTATATCCTCACACTCCCCTTCCAGGAAAACCTGCATGCTTGATTCATTCTGAAATGCCTACATACTAATGCATGCACTATGGGAAACCGGCAGGAAGAACTAGAGATCTGTGTATGATTGCAGGGCCATGATCTCATTGAAGACACTGAGATATGGTGGGATAGCTCTGATGACTGGAATGCTGTAATGGATGGCTATGTTCTTTTCAGAAAAGATTGTCCAGCAAGACAAGGTGATGGAGCTGCTCTTTGTGTGAAAAAAAGAACTGAAATGTGTTGAGCTCTGCCTAGAGGGGGATAAAGTGTGGACTGTACTTGAGCTAGTCCTGCTCAATGTATTCGTCAATGACCTCAATGAGGGGACAGAGTGTACTGTCAGCAAATTTGCTGCCCTGGAAGGAGTAGTTGACACACCAGATGGTTGTGCTGCCATCCAGTGTGACATGGATAGGCTGGAGAATTGGGCAGAGAGAAAATTGATTGAGTTTCAGCAGAGGAAAAATAATATCACACATTAGTATAGGTTGGGAACTGAATTGCCTGAGAGCACCTGACGGTGCTGGTGAACCACAGGCTGGCTATGACCCAGCAATGTGGCCTTGTTGTCATGAAGGCAAAGAGGTTGGCCAATAGACTGAGGTAGGATTTCCTCCCCCTCTATTGTGCTCTGGTTAGGCCACACGTGGAATGAATATTGCATCTAATTCTGTGCTCCCCAGCTCAAGGGAGACAGACAGTTGCTTGGAGAGAGCCTAGAGCAGAGACACTGAGATAATCCTTTTAAATACAAGCTGGGAGAGCTGGGGCTGTTTAGTCTGGAGATGAAAAGACAGAGGAAAGATCTCATGAATGCTTATAAGTATCCAAGTGTTGAGCATCAAGGCATTTGGACCAGGCTCTTGGTGGTGCCCAGAAATAGCACAAAGGGCAATGGACAAAAATTGGAACACGGGTGATTCAGTCTGAATGTATATAAAAACTTTTTTTGCAGTCACAGTACCAGAGCACTGGAACATGCTACCCAGAGAGGCTGTGTAATCTTCATCTCTGGAGACATTCAGAAGCCACTTGGACATGTTTCTGTGTGATCTGCTCTAGGAGAATATGCTGTGACATCGGGGTTGGATGAGATGATCTGTAGAGGTCCCTTCAGATCCTTCATATTATATGATTCTATCAATCTATGATACTGTAATTCTTTGAGTCTATTATTTCATGGTAGTATGATTCTATGAACTCCCCTATTTGCTACAACACTAGTCCGGTTAACTCACCAGGTCCTGAAGACTGAGAAGGGTACCTAGGCTAAACAGTATACAAGGCAGAAGTGTTACTCACAGGATGCTGTGTGTTACAGCAACAGTTGGAAAAGTTCCATAGTCCCATGTGAGGAGCCCAGAGCTACTCATGCACAGTTACAGGTGGGTCTTGACCAGCTGAAGCAGAGCCATGTCCTCATATCCCTAGCTCTTCTAAGGTTTTCACTGTGTTTCTAGGAGTAGGTGATGTGTGTGGTCATTAAGCTTTGTTTTCTACCAACCACTCCACAGCAACCTGACAGCTTAAGTACTATCCCACAAGCACCAGTGAGCTACATAATACCAAAGCATTTCTTAGGTCCATAATGACAAGAAACTCTGGTGGGAATACTTCCACACAGCTTCTTTTCCCAAACTGCCCCACTATGTCAAAGTGACTCTAGAATATTCAGCATCTTTATAGTTGCAAATTGAATGTAGACATCAGACACTACCTCCTTGTTTCACAAAACTACAGACAAAAATTCCTACAGTGACTCAAGGTTACTAACGATAGGACGAGAGGAAATGGCCTAGACTTGCATCAAGGAAGGTGTAGGTAGGACATTAGGAAGAAGTTCTTTACTGAGAGAGTGGCTGGGCACTGGAACAGGCCACCTAGGGAGGTAGTGGAGTCACCATCTCTGGAGGTATTTAAAAAACTAGTAGATAGAGCACTTAAGGCTATGATCTAGGGGTTAGGAAGGTGTGGGATGAGGGTTGGACTTGCTGATCCAGGAGGTCCTTTCCAGCTATAGTGATTATATTATTCTGAAGAATGAATACCCACAGAGCTGGCAAGCTGTAAGAGGCCAGGAAAGCCTGAATGTTGCTGAAATCCAGGCAAGCTCTCTCATGGGAAATTTAGAAATATCCACTGTTCTCTACAAAAAGGTTGTAAAAGCCTCTTATAGGACTAGAGCCAAAATATCTCTCTGGCTGCCCTCTTGTAAAGTAGGTATTGAAACAGAAATAATGTTTTTTGGAAGTGACAAAGACAACAAGTAGTCTGTTAGGAGACAAATTCCAAAGGGCTTCCCACCCCAATATATCACATTTAATTAAAACTCTTTTGAAGAAGATATAAAATAATGAAAAGAACCCCAAAACAAAACAACCAAAAAACACTTTCCCACAGGCATTTTCCTTAAATATTGCTACGTTCTGTTGCTTTAAAATTACAGAGTATAAAAACCACAGATCAATAATACTGCAATCATATGCCTCTTTGTGGACTGCTGTTTGCTGAAAAGATTGAGAGGGACAGAAAAAGGACAGAAGAAATTTGGAAAACAGTAACATGAGATTATCATAAGGGATTTATATTTGTACTATTATACATAAAGTCTTCTGTGATATTTACTTTCTGGCTGTCAGAAAATAGAGAATGGCAGGGATGCTCACTCTGTCAACACCATCCCTTTGCACTGTATGGGACTGACTTTTAATTTCACACTTATTCACAGTTTATCAGCAGAACCTGAACTATCATCTGTCTTGACTATTCTGGTGAAATAAAGCAGTGTAATAGTCCTCATATTGTACCTTTGTTTAAAATTACAACCCTTATACATTGATTTACTAATTTTTCTACACTTATCAAGATTTTGCTTCATGTTAGCTACATCTAGGTACTGCTACTGATTCTAAGCAACAGTAGACATCCATGGAAACAGTATTCCTTTTCTAAAGAACTACATGGTGAGTGATGGTAGCAGGTTCTGGCAATGCCTGTGCAATTACCTATAAAACTATATTCTGGCAAGCACACTGCAGAATGGCCAGCTGTTCTGAAACAATGGCAAGCAGAACACTCTAGTTTTAGTGACACATCTATTATTCCTTTTTTGTAAAGCATTGGTTTTGTAGGAAAATTTTCCAGTAAAAACTGATTTCTAGTTTTAGAAGTGTTTCTTCACATCATATGAAATAAATAAAGCAAATGTAATTATACTTCCAGAATCTGTATATAGCCTGATGGCTAGAGAAGTTCAGCTGTTTTATCAATGTGAATGATCTGTTAACTCTGAAACTTAATGTTAGCAATTTCTAATATTTATGCTAATTAATCCCCAACCCCAGTATCAAAATAAGATTCTCCTCAGAAATAGCTACCAGTTCCATTAGTCAAAGTGAAGTAAAAACTTAGACTTGCATATGGCTTCCCCAGTCTGTTAGATTTGAGAGATTATATTTTGAAATATAGACATAATACAGAGTCATTCCATGACATAAAAAAAAACAACAACTGTACTCATTTGCTAAATACTTCCATTAGAAGCACATACTCTTAATTTTGTGCGTTTTTACATCAATTTGTCTCAGGTAACATGAGTCATGTGCTTTAAGAATCACAATCTTTGTTGGACAAATAAGGTTTGGTGCATGGTTTCAGGTCTTTAATTTTCAACAGCAAATGTCTAAACCTTTTCTTCGAGAATCCATATGCAAGAGATTTGTCACTCATTTCATGCTTCTTAGGGAAGAGGCTCAAGTAATAAAAATGAATTATTTGCTTTTTTCCACCCTTAATGACTCACCTTTTGTAATCTGACATTTCAGGGCCTGAAAATTTGGTGTGATGTTGCTCACTTGTCTAGACTTAATCCTGATGAATAAAGGATGGAAAAACAGAATTAGGCTACATACTAATAAGCATATCAAACTCAAACCAATTAATAGTATTTATCTAATGAAAAGTGCTAAATGCCAATGCAACAATACTTATCAGCCCTTAAGTCTGTGTTATGAATTGTCATATCATATATTACACTGTATTTAATCTTCTGCCTCAAGCAGTTTCTCTTGTGAGAGTGTTAATAGATAATTCATCTCCTTGTATCTTGGTTGTTCCTCCAACAGACTGAGTTTGCCCTCAATTTGTCACTGAAACTGTGTCTAAAGCCTTTTATTTCTGGTACTGTCCTCAAATTTCAAGGCTCATTATATTTATTCCATGCAAGGCTGAACCACATAATTATGTGCCATCAGCATTGATGAAACTTTTTGAATCATAGAATCATTTTGGTTGGAATGTATCTGTAAGATCATAAAGTCCATCTGAAAAGCCAACTCTTAACAAGTAACCACTAAATCACGTTTCTCAACAATACATCTGTGTCATTTAAATAACTCCAGGAATGGTGACTCAACCACTTCCCCTAGCAAGAAATTTTTCCTGATACCAGATCTACAATTCTCCTGGTGCAAGTGGAAGCCATTTCCTCTTGTCATATGACTTGTTACTTCAGAGAAGACACCCACATCCATCTCACTACAACCTCCTGAATTTTAGGTAGTTGTAGACAGCAAGATCTTCCCTCAGCTTCCTTTTCTCTTGGCTAAACAACCTCAGCTCCCTAGCCACTCATCAGAAACTTTATCAGTTTTGTTGCCCTCCTATGGACTTCAGCACCTCCATATCCTTTCTGTAATGAGGGCTGCAGAACTGAATGCTATGCTTGAGCATTGGAAATTAGAGCATGAGAAACCACATCCCTGCTTCTGCATGTCACACTATTGCTGACAGAAACCATGATGCCATTGGTCTTGGTCACCTGTGCGTTTGGCCTTGTTGAAGCTCATACAGTTGACCTTGACCCATTGATTCAGCCTATCTAGATCTCTTTATAGAAAAGGGTCAACAGATCAGAAGATTAACAATTCAACCTAATTTAGATTCATCTGCAAATTACTGAGGGTTCATTTGATACCCCTACTTGATCATCAATAAAGATATTTAACAGACGTGTTCTGAATACTGAACACTGTCTCCAGTTGTGACCAGTCAATTGGATTTAACTCCATTTAGCATCACCATTTAGGTCCAGCTGTCCAGCCAGTGTTGAAGCCAGCAGACAGTATGCCATCCAAACCATGGGCAGCCAGTTTCTTCATGAGAATGCTTGTGGTAGGTTCAAGACCACAATTTAAGATAAGGGAAAAGGAAAGCAAAGCAGTCAGGTCTTGATGAGATCTCGGATAAATTTGCCAGACAATGGATAGCTTAGGGAAACTGGAAAAGGGTTTATTAACTCTTTAACTATGTACAGAAAAGAAGAAAATGTCAAGCAAGTTAGTGCACACAAATTAGAAACTGTGTCACAAATGCCATCACATATTCTGAGAAAAATACAATGGGAGATCACTATCATATTTGTCCTTGGGTCTTTTTTTCACATCAGAGATCTGCAGGAAAAAAGAGCATGTCAGTCATGTAGAGACAAGTGCCACCACTCTCTCTATTACTCATGCATCACCTCTGTCTGTTCCAGGTCAGGGGGCCACTGGAAGCCTTCTTCCCCACCTCCCCCCCAGCTCCCGTCCCCGGGAAGGGGGGTGGGGGTTAACACGGGGCTGCAGACCCTGTTCTGGGCTGGAAGCCCTCCGCAAAAGAGGCAGGACCTCGATCCCTGTTGCCTTTTATCAGCTTATAGGCACACCCCTTAAGGGCAGGTATTTGGGACACGTCACCTCCCCAAGGACAGGTCAGTGTAGGGAGGGGATCCTCTCAAAGCAACAGAAAGTTTTATTTTCTTCATGAAAGCACAAACCTGTAAACCTGAAAATTCTGGTAATTTTCAAACTACAACAG
Organism: Phoeniculus purpureus; assembly: GCA_028565055.1. Classification (NCBI taxonomy): domain Eukaryota; kingdom Metazoa; phylum Chordata; class Aves; order Bucerotiformes; family Phoeniculidae; genus Phoeniculus; species Phoeniculus purpureus. The sequence goes on along the minus strand of JAOXOE010028120.1, from coordinate 6,005 downwards.
TGCTATATAAAACATGGAGTCCAGGAAGACAACATCCACAGCCTTCTATTCATCCACTAGGGGTCTGACCTTCTCATCGAAGGCAACAAACTTTGTCAGGCAGGACTGCCTTTCATGAACCTGGGCCTGTCCTGTATGTACTGTTCAAGATGCTCCACAGTCTTCTCTAGCACTGAGGTAATACTGATAGGCCTGTAGTTCCCTGGATCCTCCTTCTTGCTCTTCCTGTCATATTCATTAGTCTCCAACCCACTGGGACCTTGGTTAGTTGACAAATGATAGAGTATGTTGAACAACCCCGTCAATTCTCTTGCGTGGTTCGCATCTAGTCCCATAGACTTGTGTCCGTCTAACTGGTATAGGTAGTAGTAGGGTTTCATTCTGCCTCTTTTTCCTTTCATCCAGATCAAGGGATTGGGGTCTCTGAGAACAACTACTCTTGCTGCTGAAAACTGAAGCAAAGAAGGCGTAAAGTACCTCAGCCTGTTCCTCATTTTTGATCACTATCTTTTCTTCTGTATCAAATGGAAGACACAGATTCTCCTTACTCCTTTTGTTGAAATAAATCTATAGAAACAGTTTTTATTGCGTTTTACAGCTGTAGCCAGATAAAATTCTACATAGGCTTTGGCCTTTTTAATTTTGTCCCTGCTTGAAAAGATGATAAAGGATAACAAAGTGAGTGCCTTACCAGTGCAGAAAGCTTTATCATCACATGTTTGACCTGAGTCCTGGGGAGGCAGCAGAATTCCGTAAGAAGTGGATCTGCACGCCACCCCTTCCGTTTCCTTCAGAAGGAAACCACCTATGACAACAGCCTGACTTTTTTGTCTTTACAGAAGCAGTTTCAATGCTGGCTGTAGTTTGACCTAAACTCTGCAAAGCTTCCAAAGCTTCCTTACTAATGTTAGATTCCACTTGCATGGGCACCTGGGCACATGGGGGTGGTGCTGAGGGGATGCAGCTGCCGTGACCAGGCAGGAACTTGTGGCTGTTTTCCCCAATTCTTCAGGTCACTATGCTCAGTCACGTGAAAGGCGGCTAGGGAATTCTGCACGTTCTGTGCCTAGTGTGCCTTCTGGGCCTGTCTCAGGAAAGTCAAGATGTGGTTCCAGTCATCAGTGTTCCTCACACATTCCCTTATGCTTCTCAGCCTACTCACCTCCTACTGGAGCTCTGTCACTAATCAGAAATTATTCTACCCTGGTGCACCTCCCACATGGTTGCTCAGAGTTGCTGTCAGGTACCCTCCATCCTGACTCCTGGGAGGCCATATGCCTCCACCAGAGCTTAGTCTGGGAAGCTGCGCTGCTGTGATGGATGGCAGAGTTTAAAGAGGCTATGGCTTTGTGCTGGGAAGATAATGTTGCTTCCTTCAGAGTAGGCAGATCTTTCCCTGAGCAGCATTTCCATGCCAACTACCTCACTGAGCTCTGGCTGCTGCATTCCTCAGGGGCTGCTTTAATAGATGTGGAGGTGGTCACCACTACCCTGGCACTGCCCAGCTGCTCCTGCAAGACCTGCTGGCTCCTGGCAGGTCACACCCCTCCCCAGCCCTGTTCTTGCCTCCAGAAAACATCAGGAACTCAACACTAAGATCAGCAACTTCACTGGGGGCTGCCTCTACAGCATATTCTCTTAGAAATGGGTTGATACTGGAGTTCAAAGAAATGTAAATGCACATTTGTGTATGGACTCTCCTAGTGAGATCTTCAATATTGGCAAATAGCTGGATGTACAGGACACAAAGTTTAACATAAAATATATTTCCTAGATCCTATTTGCTACAGTGACTTCAGTTGCTGATGGCCAAAATACTAGTATCTAGTACAAATATCTTAATTTCTGAAGAACTTGATGCTCATGAACAGATGGTCTAAATTATAGTTTATTTTTAAGCTTATTTTAATAATAACCATATAACAACATCTTGGTTCTATTAATTCTAAAATTTGTTTAAAAACTTCTATTTTTATTAAAGATTTTCCAAGGGAGAGAAGAGATTCCTTATCCTGACTGAAATACAAATTAAGAAATATAATTTAATTACTGTCAAATTTGATTCAGTTCAACTGAAATCTACCAAACTTTTACAAAAATAGAGCAAATTTACAGCATTACTTTGAAGTATATATCCAAAATTTTACAGAAAAACCCACAACCCTTGCTAGAATACAAGTTAGTAGCAAAATGATCAGTTGCATTAATGCCCTAATTTCAATAGAGCAGAAAAAGAAAAAGGAAGAAAAATAGAAGAACTTTTTCAGAGTTGCCAAAACAGCAGCCAATCTTTCTTACAGCTTTGTCTTTAACTTTTAGGGAAACTTTTTCTACTGTACATTTCAATATTAACCTTTAACAACACTGGAGTGTTACGAGGTTTTCAACACTAGGAGGAATTTGCAGAATGCAGCTAGATATTTATTTTATTAAGTTTGCATGCCTTGTCTGCTTGGTACTCTCATTGCATAACTAAGGTAAATAAAGTCTGTGTCTGTCATTGCACTTTCAAAATTCCAGTCTTTTTTCTTGAAACAATGACCTAAATGTTCATTGTTTTGTACTACTTTCTAGTTAATTTTTCAAAAATATAAATTGTAAACAGCATGTGTGGCTTTCAGTCAGGAGAACAGTTAGTAAAATGCTCAGTATTTCCAAAATATAAGTATTTTTATGATTAAAGGAAATATTTAGTTATTGCTAATATAGAATTTACAGTTCTGGCCATACAGTGTAAGGTGTTGAGTTACATTTCCTATTTGCTGATTTCTGTACAACCAGAAAACCAATCAAAAAACTCCTACACATGCATTTGAATCAAACCATATTCAAGTCTCACTTTTGACTATAACAATTTGAACTTTCACGTATTTTCACCACGTAATTCAACAATCAATGCTATAGTGCAGAAGAACATTACTGTTGGAGAAAGGCATTATTAGAGGTTAGGCATTGACTCCTTTGTAACAGAATAAATCTTACTAAAACTCATTACTTCAAAAGGTACAGTCTGGCAGGACATAGAGCAAGCATCACATCGCTGGGAAAAATGTGATAGCCTTCAACCTTGAGCAATGAACAGGTTGGTTTGCAGTGCTGCTGGTTCCCTAAACTCCTTAGCTAAACCTAGCTTTAGGAACAGCTAACACAGATTTTGAGCTATCAGCTTGCCTGGTGTCATACATGTCTGCATGAGTCCCTGGGAAGTGCTCCCAGGTTGCACTGGGAATATGGGTATTTGGTGCAGTGATTCCCCAGATAACTTGAGGCAAGACAAATGCTGCATGTGGCTGGTGGGTACCCTGTGGAAAGACCACCTTGTGTCCATGCAGGCAGAACAGCCATACTAGTGTGGTATCTGAACTCTAGTTGTCATGGGAATGATGCTTCATTGTACTAACCTCTTGGTTCTGCCACCAACTTGGTCCCAGCTGGGCAGAGCATTTCTTCATGGAGCACTGTTGGGCAGCACAAAAATGCATTTTGCACACTGTACTCAAGTTCAACTTACAGTGCAAATTCATTTCCACAAACACTATCTGCAGGTTTCTTGTCTTATCCCTATGGAGTTGTAAAGTGCCTGGTAAATGATTTTATAGTTGGAGTCACTCTCTTTGCTCCTGGCAGCCTGCCATTTTGACACATTGGTATATGAAACTGATGGACTGGCATCTCTCTTACAGACCACCAAGTCCTGTGGTATGCCAGTGGCTGATTATTTCCCCTGGCTTTCTGAACTGGCTGGGATAGCAGAGCTGTATGCAAATAATTGCAGATCCATGCCTGGAAGCCCACAGTTAGTCAATCCCAACATGACATTTTAAAGGACCTTTGACAAATAAACTGTGTTTTTGCTGGAATATTCACAAATTCCATGCCTTGAGCTCCAGATGCTCTGAATAGTGTTGGCAAGACTGGAAAGTTCACACATTTACAGGACAGTTCAGCTCCAATTGTAGTACCCATGAGCTGAGAAAACATATTTATCTTCTAGGAGGTGATCTGCATGTTATCTAAAGGAAGTTGAAACACTGTTCTGCTCACGTGAAGAATCAACCATATTAACAAATGCAATAAACTGAACTATTGTTAAAATGATCCTGACAACAAAATGCTTTTTGGAATATGGTGCTGCTAGTATTTCTTAGCTTTGTCATTTCTAAAGCATACAAAACTGATTGCCAATGTTTTTACAATGAAAGAAGCCCAAATCCCTGAGATATCCCATTATTAAAGATGCCTGGGCAAGTAGAAGCGAAAGTAAGTCTGTTTTGTGGAGTCAACGCATTAAGATCTTTTTCTGTGATATGAATAAGATCATGTATGAAGGGTGTTAATTCAAAATATTTTAAAAATTTTGTTATAGCATGTACCTGCATACAGCAAAAATGCTTCTGTTGCTTTAAAGGGTTTTAAGTTTAAGTTCAGATTAAGTATGTATGTGTATTCATAGACAATTTTAGGTTACATTGATAGTGGCACAAAAACCTTTTTTTAACAAATGCCAATGGACCACATATTGGCAATGGGCTCAAGTAGAGATTACACTTCATCTTTTTAGAAAATATTTCTTTATTTAGCCTGGAACATAGTTATTTAACTTTTAAAAGCATCTCCTGATTCATTTCACATCTCTTAACTTCTTTCTAGTAAAATTACGGATCTGAAGTTAATTGGAATCTATAGTGACCCAACACAAAGTTCTGTAGCTTAGAACCTCAGTCAATGAGTAGTAACATCTAGTCTATTTTACGACTCGCATTGCTTCTAGTGTATATTTGAAGTTGTAACGACAAGCATTTAAGTATTACACTTATTTCCTCTATCTTTTACAAGTCACTGAGACTGTACTTTTTTATCTCTATGCCTGTAATTTTTTTTTCCTCTTTTCTATTTTAAAGAGAGCAGGTCTCAATTACCACTCAAGATCTCATTCCATCTGGATGCACAAAAAGCACCAAAACCATTTTCAAAATGCCTGGGTTTAGCCTCCTTAATTATTTCAAGTGATGAGAATCCCTCTTTCCTGAATTTTTTGTTCTATGGAAACTTCAAATTTAGAAAATTTAAAAATGGAGGGATGGGATTCATTGTCAGGTTGCTGACTGACAGAGTTTGACCACATGTCAGCAGTCATATGAAAGTATTATTTTGCTGCCATGTTGAGTTTTGTCTGCAATTATAATGGGTGTTTTCTATGAGCAGATCCTCCAGGAAAGTGTAAAGTTAATGCTTTATTTTACCAAAGGTTAATCTCAGTGCAAGGCATTTATTGAATCCCTGTGTAGATCATTTAATTTGGAAGTCATGTGGCTTCAGTTCAGTAGAGCTGAAATCTCTCAGGTGTTGGACTAGTAATGGTTGCTTTCCTTCTGAATGAAAGAATCCACATGGAGTCTTAATAAGTTGTAAATTATTCATATTGACTTCATCTCTTTAGCTAATTTGTTGTACCTCCTCAAAGGAAGTAGCCATCAATGTGTTACAAATTGTACTTCAGTACAAGTACCGTTAGTCTGTAACTAACAGGTAACTCACTGCTTCTCTGTATTGGATTTAAGTGGGATGAAGCTGATCTTCAACATCTGACAGCACCTGACAACTCTCATGGTGCTGTTTTTGTGGTGGTAGATGAAAGAGTATTGATAACAGACCAGTGTTTTGGCTGCTGCTGAGCAGTGCTCATATAGCACCAAGGAAGTGGGATTTTTTCTTTCCTAACATTCTCCCCAGGAGTAGGCTGGACAGGCTGAAGAGGTGGGCACAAGCCAACCTCATGGAATTCAACAAGACCAAGTGTAAGGTCCTGCATCTGGGTCGAGTAAGTACAAATACAGGCTGGGCAGTGACTGTCTGGAGACTAGCCCTGAGGAGAGGGACTTGGGAGGGCTTGTGGATGAAAAGCTCAACATGAGCCAGCACTTGCACCCCAGAAGGCAAACCAGATCCTGGGCTGCATCAGGAGAAGTGTGGCCAGCAGGTCAAGGGAGGTGATTCTCCCCCTC
>JAOXOE010028119.1:0-16798 GCA_028565055.1 Phoeniculus purpureus | reverse complement strand
GGGCTACTCTCCAGCCAGTCACTGCCCAGCCTGTATTTGTGCTTAGTATTGCCTTGACCCAGATGCAGGACCTTACATTTGGTCTTGTTGAACCCCATCAGGTTGGCTTGTGCCCACTTCTTCAGCCTGTCCAGGTCCCTCTGGATGGCATCCCTTCCCTCCAGCATGTCTGCTGCACCACACAGCTTGGTGTCATCAGCAAACTTGTTGAGGGTGCACTCAATGCCTCTGTCCATGTCACCGACAAAGATGTTGAACAAGACTGGTCCCAGGACCGATTCTTCATGGAAAGAGTGGTCAGACACTGGAATGGGCTGCCCAGGGTAGTGGTTGAGTGACTGTCCCTGGATGAATTTAAAAGATGCTTAGATGTAGTGCTGGGTGATCTGGTTTAGGGGTGAAATTGGAGAGTAGGATTGGTGGTTGGACTCAATGATTCCAAGGGTCGTCTTCAACTTGAATGATTCTATGACTCTATGATTCTATTCTCTGTAGTTCAGAGTTTTAAAAATGAAACTAAAGGTGCCTAGCATCCAGATAGCTACAGAGAGAGTGTTTGGAAAGTTTAACTATTACCTGCAATAAATTATTTGCAAGAAAGTTTAATTTTTAAACCCTTCAAATCCACCCTAAGAATATATAGCTATTTTCTCCATGGATTTGGACTTTGGGCCTTTTTCCTGGTCAATTCTATTTTTTTTTCTGAAGTAACTATTTACTAACTTTCCTAATTTTTCTGTTTTTAATGCCTTATGAGGTCATTACCCTTGTGTCATCACAAGTTACGGAATTATGAAAATACAACACCCTTAAAATACTTATCCTAGCAGACAGGATCCAGGATGAGGAAACAATACACATTCAGCATTGTCATGTATTTATACTGGTGGCCATGGGGGACACTAAAGCATATTTTACCTCCAGAAACAAGGAAAACACTCTTACAGAATTTAGGTTACGTGTGAAGTGCATAACAATGACAATCCAGAAATGTAGGCTCTCTCCTGAATAAAGGAACGTCTTCTGAAAATATAGTGCCTAAATGCAGAACAGATTATAGAGCTTAGCAGCCGTACTGACTAAAAAATTGAAACCATAAGTTGATTGCTTTAATGAATAAAACCTCTTTAAGAAAATTCTGTTGAAAAGCATTATGCATTACTTGGGTGGTAGGTGTAAAGAAATTCCAATATGCTGACACTTAGCCAACTTGAAAACAAATGTTATAACATTGTAGAAAAAGAAATCAAGAATAATGAATGCTCACAAGGCACAAGTTTATTCAATAATACTTGAAAAATGCATGATTGCTTAGACCTTAAATAAAAAAATAATAAAAAATTAATAAAATAACAAATAAATCAATATTAATGTATTAAAAATATCAAGAGCTTAGAGAACGTTCCCATCATTTAATGCTCAGTTTATTTATGAATACTGCATAAAATGAAGATGTCTATTTAACAATTAGTAAGTACAGATGACTGACAAATATTTTAAAGTTTGTTGTAATCATCGCTAGGATGAATGAAACCTGTCTAGTACCAAGTAACCGAAAGTAATCAGCATGAAGCTTGCTTACTTTTGCAGCCGAAACGTAACTTTCTGGCATAGTGCTTGCAACTAATCTCAGTATTGGTAAGAGATAGTGAAACAGACTGTGAGACAAAGTTAAATAAAAACATCTCCAGATATGGGTTATGTCTATTGTGAAAAATATTTTTCTGATTTTCTGTAAGTTCAGAAGATGTGTCTTTAGTAGTTTTTAGAAAATACAATGACAGTAACTTAAGAAAATGTATGATTTACATTAATGATGCTACCAGAAAGAAAGAACAAGGTCAAGATTATAAAGTCAATCATTCAGAAAGTTTTCGGATTATGAAGTCATGGTCTTCCTCTAAATCTCACCTTAGTCCTGTGTGCACATTTTGAGGTAGTCTTAATTAATGTACACAGCACCTGCACCCTCACAGAGATGCCCTGAGGATGTTTCCAGACCTCCCCAGAAACATCCACACTACACAGCATGACAGCTGACAAGCCACTCCAGTTCTTGACAAGATCCTTTCAATACCCATTATGCCCCTGAGTTCTATGCATCTCTGTGCCCAGTCATATGCTGTAATAAAAAAAATTCTGCAGAATGTCACAATTTGACATGCACATTAATCTTGCTGCAAGCATGGAACATACTTTAAAAAAGACTGAAAAGCGCTGAGTGAGGAGCTAATGCGCTCTAATGGCGTAAGGAGGTAGTATCATTTCATGTTCCTGAAGACATAACTGTAAAGAAAATCTGCTTGGACATACTCTGTTTTAAGGTAGAAAATGTTAAATATTAGTGAAGCCCTCATAGAAATTAATAGTGAGCCTGTGATATAACTCAGTAATTTAACTTATTTAAATTTAGGAGATGCAAAAAGATTAATCCCCTACTAAATATTCAAGATTCTGAACATTCAGTTGAAGGACCAGCAGATATTTTCATGAATTGACTGATTTGATCAGTATTTGTAGTCTCAAGACAGACTTGAAAAATAAACAATGCAAAAGTATATTTTTTTACTTGATGGAAAATTAAAGATTTTTATGTCAAAATGTCATGCATTTTTTAAATGGAGAAACGAGTTTTTCATGGCAGAGTTATAATCAAGTCTTGTTTTAAATTATCATTAGTAGAAAGTTGTATGGCTTGCCTAGGAAGTGATGAGACGTATATTACAGAATCACACAGAATCACAGAATATTAGGGATTGGAAAGGACCTCAAAAGATCATCTAGTCCAATCCCACCACCACATCAGGATCACCTAGACCAAGTCACACAGGAACATATCCAGGCGGGTTTTAAATGTCTCCAGTGAAGGAGATTCCACAACCCCCCTAGGCAGATCCTTCCAGTGCTCTCTCATCCTCACTGTGAAGAAGTTCCTTCTGATATTTATATGGAACCTCCTATGTTCCAGCTTACACCTATTGGCCCTTGTCCCACCACTAGATGACATTGAGCAGAGCCTGGCTCCGTCCTCCTGACACCCACACTTCACAATTTTATAGATATTAATGAGGTCACCCCTCAGTCTCCTCCAAGCTAAAAAGACCCAGCTCTCTCAGCCTTTCCTCACAAGGGAAGTGTTCCATATATTCATACGTAACAATTATTGTGGGCCAAATAAATTTACTGGAATGTAGTCTATATTCATGTTGATTTCCCATTTTGTATAGTTTTCATAATTTGACTGATTTTCTGTCTGATTGAATATAACTTTTAGCATGTCAGTCTACTCTCATGACAGCCCAACTTCAGCCTCCAGAGTCTGCTTTGTCTCTTCATTTTAGTGCAGGTTCTACATTATTCACAGAGAGCTGCAGGGATGCTAAATTTTTTTATAATTTGTTGATTTCCACAATGCAACATGGCACAGCCATGGCTGTCAAGGTTGATGGGTCAGAAGGAGTATTATTATGCCATGTGCAAATACGTGACCTACCAATCCTGTCTCAAAAATTGCCAGTTACCTTTCTTGCAGGGAGAATCCCTTTTGGTTTGGTTTCTGTATTCTGCTTAACATCTGTTGACTCCAAGTAAGTACTATAAACAAATGTGAAGGTGTGTAGCGAAAATGAAGGCTGCTGCATGGGAATTTTGATATAGAATTTTTGAATTTTATAATCAGTAAGAAAATGTCTCTGGGGTTTATCCCAAGACAAAACTAACCGAATAATTTAGTGAATATGTGAACAGGTCAAAACAAAAACATAACAAGGAGGCTTCAAAAACGACTAATACATTGCAGGTAAAACCAAAACAAGCTCAACTGGGAGAAAAAACAAGAGGATACAATTAATTAACCCCATATAAAAACCCTACACAATCTTCTACTCTACCCATACTTTAAAATTTGTTACATTTAAATTAGTTCATAAATGTGAGGACAAAGAATTGTTGCATACATAGAGATTTATGTACTTCTTTCAGGTCTTTCCACTTAACCTTGGTCTGCAAAATGAACCACACTTTTTCTGGATTATGGCTATTAGTATGACTTTTTCTGGATTATAACTATTTGTATGATTTCTGATTGTTTTATTTTTAAATGACGTGTTTAAATCCCTGCGTAATGACTCTTATAGATTCTTTTTTTCTTAATCAAGGAGGTAATGTTAAGAACTTATGATTCTCAACTGATTTAAACCATATGTGATGTTTTATTTATGAATTCTTATACACTTTGAAGCCTATACAAGCATAAGATTGGATTGAAGCTATTTCCACACAATACAGTGTTTATTGATTGCAGTAACTACATCTATCTGTTCTTGTCCTGTGCCTGTATGCATTTAGAACTTTTCAAGGTGCCTCTTACGTGTACTAATTTGTCTGAATTTAGATCCAAACGTCTGCTTACATAACTCAGTTTTTATCACTTTGTTGTCATTGTAGTAAAACATAACGGATGTTGACCATGTCTCAGTACTTGCAAGTTTTGAAAAATACTTTTATAAAAACATATTTTTTTTTCTTATGAGAGTGTTTGCAAACTACCCTTTGACTTTTGTATCCAACTTTTACAGACAATGCAGTTTTATGTGTTCCGGGATGGACTTCTTCTTTATGAACTACTCCGTTTTCTAATTGAAATTTCATGTGTAAACCTCGTACTTTCCTACTGTTTTCCCTACACATTATTTGGTTGCTTTAAAAGGCATGTGTAAATTTATCAACTAACTGTATTTTGTTGCTTCATATACAAATCTGTATATCCAAGTCTTACAGAACAGAATCGTGCAGAACCATTTAGGTAGATTTTATAGTTCATGTAAATTGAAATTGAGAACTATAAAAGAAGTACACGCAATTCTGATTTTTTTTGCAAGAATCTAATTGGATAAAAATTGCTTTAAATTTTCTACGATTTCTTACAAAATTCTAGGAAGGGGAAAATAATATGAATAATTCACAACTTTTAAGTGCAATTTGTTTTCATACATCATATACTCTAACAATGTTTACAATACTTGTTAAGTAATATGAAGATATTTTTGGTTCCACTACATCTTGAATTATAATCATAGAAACATAGCATGGTATGTGTTAGAAAGGGCTTTTAAAGTTTCAGACTCCTGACTTGGGCAAGGACACATTTCTCTAGATCAGATTGCTCAAAAGATTTGTTTAATTTTTGCATATAAAACCTTTGTGTTACATGCTTGTTTTAGGAATACATATAATTTTTTTCATTCCTTTTAAGGTGCTGGTGGCTGGTCTCCACTTGTGTCCAATAAATATCAGTGGCTTCAGATTGATCTTGGTGAAAGAACTGAGATTACCGCTGTTGCTACGCAAGGTGGTTACGGAAGCTCTGACTGGGTAACAAGCTACCTTCTGATGTTTAGTGATAGCGGACAAAACTGGAAGCAGTATCGTCAAGAAGAAAGCATTTGGGTATGTTTTTTTTCAATAATGAGAATTAAGTTTCTGCAGACTACTTAAAATACTTATGACACACACAGAATACTTATGACAGAAGCAAAGCAGTTGAATACAAAGAACTACGCTGAGAGAGTTTAGATAAATAAGTATATAAACTAATTGAGGTTTTGAGAAGATAAAAGGTTATATGAAGCAAACAAGCATCAAAAGGCTAGTTACTCCATTAAGTGTCAAGGAGGTATTTTAAGGACTAAAATTGTACTGCAAAATATCTTCCATCTTGCTGTGCATGGTAAAGTTGTTTCTCCAAAATATTGACCCCAGTGTATTAAATGTGGCTATTGAACTAGGGGAAAAAAAACTGCAAAATCAATGTTCGTTATTTTCTCTGTAACACTGATTTAATTGTAAAACCAAAATGTTGCAATAAATAAAGTCAAAATCATACCAAAAAAATCCTAATTTCTTAAAATAAATAAATAAATTTTAAAAAATTCAGCAATATGGAATTTTTGGTTATATAATTCAGGGTTTAGTTTTTCATGGTCCAACCCATTTATCTCTTTTAGCTTAATAATAATAGCAATTAATTAGTGTTGCTAGGTTCATCACTTCTTATTTACATGAATTTTGAGGGTGAAGGATGTGTATTACCAGATGCAGTTCTAGATCAGAATTGGGTACTTTCCTGATTCTGAATGATTAGCAGCTTAGACAAAAATAAGAATATTGCTACTTGTAGTCTATTACTTGATCCTGTCAACTTACTTATATCTTTCTCTTTGTAAAAAGTGCTGATTAATTTCTAATATTTACTAAGCTTTGGGCTTCAGTTATTTTTTGCTACAGTTACACATTATGTTAAAATGTATTTTATGCATTTTAATTCTGCTGACTTTTAATTCAAAATGTTCCTGTCACTTATGATCAAATCCTATCTATGGCATAGTAAGATTATGCAGTGACTTACTTATTGCATAATTACCCATCTTTTTGAACTTGTTATGCACTTCCACTTCAGACTGTGTTTTCATAACAAAGAGAAATAAATGAGTTTCTAATCCACATGGCTGGGGGAGTGACAATACAAAAAAAAAAAAAATCACAACAATATTCCAAATGTCAAATCAGCATAAACTGATATTTATTTATCCTTGCACATTTTCAGACAGACTAACAAAACAAATTTGAGAGGTAGAGCCGCTTCATTTCTTCAGTGAGAGCACTTCCATAATCTCAATAGTGTTAACCATGACACAGGTAGTTATTTTTTTAATATTGCCACCAGTAAAATAGCATACAAATGTTCAAAAAAATTGCTAAATATAGACACAGACATTGAGGTAAAAAAATTGTTGGATCTGTAGAGGAGGAAGATAAAACTTCAATTCCATTATATTAAACTTAATTAAACTTAATTAAAAAATTATTATGTCAATCATTGCAATGCAGATTGGAGCGGTGGATTGCAGGCAATGACAAATAATTCAAGGATATAAACCATTAAATTCAGTGATATTCTATTTATATTTTTAATATATTTTTATTCTTTGAGGGGAATGTATTTTCTAAACTACCACATATCTGTAGTGTTGGAATGCAAAACATTTATTTTACAGATTTTCCTGAATGTTATCTGTTTATATTAAATCTTCTCACATGAAGTGTCCAAGTATATTTTGGAGAAGAACACTGCATAGTTCATGATGCGCACTGTGTTATTTCTATCGTCTTTTTAACTGAGTCATACCTATTACAGAGATGTAACATTTTCAGACTGGAGAGGCAAGGAAGAGGAGGTGGTGGAATGGACCTCTGTTACGGAGACGTATGAAAGCATAGAAATTAATGAGGGTGAGGATACGGTTGAGGTTTTATGGTTAATAATCAGGAGCAAAGCCAACAAGAGTGATTTGGTGGAGTGAATTGCTGTATGCCACCCAACCATGATAAAGAAGCAGTTGAAACGTTTTATAAGCTGTTGAAAAGAGGTTTCAAATTCACTGTCCCTTGTGCTCATGAGGGGTTTCGATTTTCATGATGCCTGCTGAAAATACAATATAGCAGAGACAAAACAGGCCAAGAGGTTCCTGGAATGTGTGGAAGAGGACTTACTGACACAACTGGTGAGACAGCCAAACAAAGAAGGTGCCCATTTGGATCTGCTTCTTGTGACCAAGGAGGATCTTGTAAAGGAGGTAAAGGTTGGAAGTAGTCTAGGGCACAATGAACATGAGATGATTGAGTTTTCAAACCTTGGAGAAACGAATAAAAGGGTTAGTAAAACTGCTACCTTAGACTTCCAGAGGGTGAACTTTGGCCTGTTCAGGACACTGATTGACAAAGTCCCTTGGGAGGCTCCCCTGAAAGATACAGGGTCCAGGAAGGCTGGACATACTTCAAGAGGGGAAGATTGGCCAAAGTGGTGGCAGTCCAGAAGAAGGGCCAGAAGGAGGATCCAGGGAACTATAGGCCTGTTGGCCTGGCCTCATTGCCTGGTAAGGTTATGGATCAGATCATACTGATGGCCATTGAGCAGCATGTGCAAGTCAACCAGGGGATCAGGCACAGCCAGCATGGGTCTAGGAAAGAAAGGTCCTGCTTGACCAATCTGATCTCATTCTAAGAGTGGGTGACCTGCTAAGCAGAAGAGGGGAAGGCTGTGGATGTGGTCTACCTGGACTTCAGCAAAGCCTTCAATGCAGTCTCCCACAACAGCTTCCTTGAAAAACCTATGGCTTGGATGGGTACATTCTCCACTCAGTTAATAACTGGATGGATGACTGAGCACAGAGAGTGGTTGTGAATAGTGCCCCATCCAGTTGGTGTCCAGTGATCAGTGGTGTCCCCCAGGGATCAGCTACTGGACCCAGTTCTATTCCTCATCTTTACTGATGACCTGGATGAGGGAATCGAGTCTACACATAGCAAATTTAAGACTGACACCAAGTTGGGGAGGAATGTGGATCTTCTAGAGGAGAGGAAGTTGTTGCGGAAAGATCTGGACAGGCTGGTCAATGGGCAGAGGCTAACAGGATGAGCTTTAACAAGGCCAAGTGCAGGGTCCTACATTTTGGCCCAAATAACCCCCTGGGGGATGAATGGTTGAAGAGCAGCCTGGCAGAGAGGGACCTGGGAGTACTGTTTGACAACTGGTTGAACATGAGCCAGCAGCGTGTTCAGGTGGCATGAAAGGCCAATGGCATCATGGCTTCTATCAGGAATGGTGTGGCAGCAGGACTAGGGGTCTAATTCTTCCCCTGTACTGGGTACTGGTGAGGCCTCACCTTGAGTACTGGTGGCAGTTTGGGTCACTTGCTTCAAGAAAGATGCTGAGGTCCAGAGGAGAGCAACAAGGCTGCTGAACGGAGTAGAGGGAAAGTCTTAAGAGGAGACTCTGAGGGAGCTGGAGTTGCTTAACCTGGAGAAGAAAAGACTCAGGGGGAACCTTATCACTCTCTGTATCTACCAGAAGGGAAGCTGTAGACAGGTGGGGATTGGGCTCTTCTCCCAGGCAACCAGTGATAGGATAAGAAGGTATGGAGAGGTTTAGGTTGGATGTTAGGAAGCACTTCCTCATGGAAAGGGTGTTTAGGCCTTGGAACAGACTGCCCAGGGAGGTGGTGGAGTCCCCATCCCTGGAGGCATTAAAGGACAGACTGGATGTGGCACTTAGTGCCATGGTCTAGATTGTGGAGATGTTAGGTCATAGTCTTGACTTGATGATCTTGGTTGTCTTTTTGAGCCTCAAAAATTCTGTTACTCTGAGGTAAACTTTTTCCTCCTTTGTTTTTTTGACTGCTAATATACATTAGAATGTTGGACTGTGCCCACTTTTGAGGGTCTTATACTGCTGAAGTAATTCAGAATTCTTCACTGCATTTAAAGATTTGCACTTTACAACCCCTCTGTCCATAATATATTTTCTCAGATCCCTACTTTATTTTTTCCTTTTCTGAAGTTAGCTTTGAATTGTATCTATAATCTCTTAAAAAGTTTCCATACTTCATAGCATGTTGAGAAGTTTATCTTAAAAATTCAAAAAAGTAAAATCAGGTTTCTCTGACTTTAAATATTTGTTAGGTCAAAATTAATTACGTACATCTACCCTGTCCCTACACTATCTAATAAATGCTTCATTACCTATTGATGTTGAATTTGGATGCAGAGATTCTCAAAATTAGGTTCATTCTCTAATGAACCACTCCTCTTTCTTGTGACTGCTAAATATGATTTGTGTTCACTTCCCTGTGTATTAAAAATTGGTTTAGAAGGATTCATAGTGACCATAACCTTTACCTATACAATACAACAATTCATTAAAAGTTTACTGATTACCTGAATGCACATTTTTCTTGAAATGTTATACCTTTATATTGTTTATCCTTTATGTACATTTTATTTGTGATTTAAAGTATCAAAGATACTTTTGAAATATTAAGTCTATACAACTGCTGGGAGTGCTTTTACTGTAGATTCAGCATTGTTAAGAATAGTTATGTATGGTCTTTTTCAGTGATGTGTCCTTAGTTCAGCGATAAAACACACTGTATTTGCATACTGGTTTTGATTTCTTTACTCATTGACATGACTATCTCTGCCTTTTAAAAAATTATCTTAATTTTTCAGCACTGTACTTGACAATTTTAGGATTTTTCAGGAAGCAATTGAAAGGTTAATATTAACATCTTTTAAGAAGTTATTATTACAGTTCTGATCAAGATAAAATACTCAAAAGAAGTAGCTGTTATTAATAGTCAAATAAATACTTTATGACATAAATTTTTCCCTTTGAGAAGTATTAGTATGATCTTGGAAATACATTAATTCACATCCATTTTAGAGTCTCTTCAATGTTCCCGTAAATTTAAATGTGTTTGAACAAGGAATGCTACACATGTTCTTCAACCTATTTATATTTTTTCTGTTCCTTGTGGTATAATTTCAAATACAGTAAAGCCTAATGTTCCAAGCCCAAACTTTTGCATGGTTCTTTTATTTTTAATCTCTAAAATGGATATAAGATTTTTACTCTGGAAAGGACACTTCTTTTTTTTGTTGTTGTCTTTCAATCTTCTGGAGGTATGTGGTGAAACCTAATAAAAAATATGGTAAACTTATGTCAAGTGTTTAGGCCAAAATGAAATTAATAAATTAATTTAATTAGCATGTGAATTGCCTTAAACCAAAAAAAGTAAAGGAGGATTCAAATACCAGTTATAAATTACGAGCAAAACCACAGCAAACTATATTTGGGAAAAAACAACACAATTAATTCATTCCATGTAAAAACCCCACATGAAGATGTAGAGCACAATCATATGTTGTACATAACTGGGTTGAGCTGCTATCTCCATCACTCAAAGGAAAGAGACTTCCAGCAATTCTTTCTCCTTATGGAAATGTGAACTTCATTTCAGTCCCTGTACATATTCTTCAGCATCAGCAGGCTTTTTAAAGTCCATTTCTCTATTCCACGTACGTCCGCGCCAGTCCACCATTTCCAGTGTGCTGCATTCTAGGTTGACAAGTGACGGAAGAAATCTCTCTATTTCAGCAAACAAAAGAATTCAGATGAAACCTTCTTCATGTTGCTCTTTGAAGTTTCAACTTCCACTCTGTATCATTTCTGGTTTTTCCAGAGCTGAAAATATTTCACAGATTGCCATGACAACTTCCCAATGTTTTAGTCCAAGAAATCTAAAATTTCAGACTACAACTTAGGCTTTGGCTCAAAACCTGCTAGAAAATATTTAATTTAAACTATTAACTTTAATACTGTTACCCTTATATAGTTCTTCCTAGATTAGTTCTAATTTTTTCCTGTCAAAAACAAGATTAATTTATAGTTTGAATGACAAGTGCCCTATGGGTGATAGTTTCAGTGAAAGCATGAGAACAGAGCTCATGGGGTAGTGAATCAAAATGTCATTAAGTAGCAGTACTTTTGAAGAATGAAAAACTATTTATCTTCAAATAAAAAATTACCATTTCTTTAATGATACAGACAGAAAATAGATAGAAATTCAACCTTCAGTTTTGTTGTTTTGTGGGTTTTCTATTTTGTGAGAATAAAAATTTGTCCATTCTACAATGATGATCTAATTTTCAGTTTTATTTGTTATCTTTCATCTAAATTTATGTCCAAAGCAGAAGAATTAGAACTAATATTTACATAATATTAGACAAAATTTTGAAAAATTCTGACTGTTTTTAGAACATGTTTTAAAAGGTAAATCTTTGCAATGTAGACTATTTTGACAATATATTGACAAAATATATATTGTATAAATATTGACAAAAATACAAAAAAATTCTTCTGTAGCCCTTTACATGGTATATACAATGCTTTGTACACAAGTGGTGTGCTGTAGATTGACCCTACTGGACAGTAGGTGACCTCCAAAGCCACTCTGTTACTCCTGTGCTCAACTAAATGTGTGAGACAAAAGGTTCCTGGGTTGAGATAAAGACAGTGAGAAATAACTCATCAATTACAATTGAAGGCAAAATAGACTTGACTTGGGAAAAGTATTTTCATTTATTACTAGTCAAATAAGAAAAGGTCACTGAGAAATAAAAACTAAATCTTTAACCACCTTTCCCACAACCTTCATTTCTAAGGGGTTTAGAGCACAAGTCCTGTGAAAAGCAGCTGAAGTAACAGGGGTTATTTAACCTGGGAAAAAGAGGTTCTCAATAACTCTCTACAACTACCTAAAAGGAGGCTGGAGCAAGGAGCAGGTCAGTGTCTTCCACCTAGCAGCAAACTATAGGACTAGAGTTTTTTTTTTTTCACTTATTCTCACTTGTGCTTCTGTACTATTGCACAATTGATCTTTTAGCCTTTATTGAATACATTATCACAGATGCGCTACCATCATCAGTGACTGACTTGGCCTTGGTCATCGTAGAATTAGCTCACATTGACTCTGCCAGAAGCTTCTAGAAGATTCTTGCAGAATTTACCTCTATAGTCGCCCTGCTACCAAAAATTTGTTATGAAAACCAGTACAAGCTCTTTGGAAAAATACAATGTAGAGACCAAGCCAAAGAGTCTATGTTTACTTACATTTAAGGATTTATTTTCTTTCCCTGTTTTAAGTCTTTATTAGAAAGAATTAAAATCATTTGAAAAATTGATTGTCCACTTGTACCATAGTCTGTCACTTTGCAAAAATACATTTTAAACTAATCTGTGAAATCTCTAAACATACAAAACTTACCAAACAGATAGACTACAACTGTACTTCTCTTTTGCAAGGAAAAAAACCCACTTTGTTCTCTCCAAGGACAAGCCTATTTATTCAACTTTGTATTCCTAAAAAATGGATGTGTTTTGTGAAGCAGAAATTCCCATAATATATAGCAAGTCTAACACAGTAAACATAGTATTGATAGCAATCATCTAACAAAATGTTGATGCTCATATTTTTCCATAACTAAATGGAAAGGCCAGCAAGAATAATCTTAAAGTTCTTAATGAATATAAATTTACATTTTAATAAATATTTTTATATGAACAGAGTTTAATACCTTAAATATCACCTGTAATATAGAGAAATCAGTTTGTTTTCCTAAAAGGTCAGAAGTGGGTTGACAAGTAAAAAAGAAACATAACAACATCATTTCAGTAGAGATCTTAGTTTTGACAATTGTATTCAACATCATTAACCTCTTCTCAGCACGCTTTACATACTTCAGGTATTAAAAAAAATTTAAGTCCATGGAACTAGACTTACTCTTTTTACATTTAAATTATTTTATTTATTTCATTTTTTAGATGTTACATCTGCCATGTAATTAAGTTACATGAGTATATATTGTAACTCTACCAGCAATAAATTATAAAAGATAGTTCATATTATATGTGTACATGAGCCTTTTACTGATCACACTGGTATGCCTCAGAAAATATTTTCAACATCCTTCTCACTGTATCAGTCAAAGTATTATTCTAAAACTTCCAATGTTTATGCAAATAATATAAAATTCTATTGAAAAGACTTCCATAGTCATTATAGTTAACAAACTCACTAAAAAGAAACATATATCTGAACTGTAGGATTCATATACAGTACTGCAAACATATATTCTGTCTCTCTGCAAACTAACAAGCAAGGATTCATGACAGTGTCACAATATTTCTTTAACTTTACCTCAATAACATGACTCTCGGTAAATTTGCTTTACTGTATACCAAGATTTTTAAAAACTAATTAGGTAGTTTTTTTTATATTTTTTTGTTTTAAAAATTTTGTTTAAAAATTTAATTTAAATTAGCAGATATATCCAACATGACTGAAATATATCAATGTCCAAATTGAAGACATCATGCCATCAATATTTTGTGTACTACACTGAAAAACAGTCATGGAACTGCTAACTGTGTACTGACAAGAGAAATAGCATTATCGTTTTATTTCTATCCAGAGATAGGTTCCAGGAATTCAATTACACTCTTGTCTTAAAAATCAGACGGTGAAGAAGACAAAAATGAACTAATTATTTTGTATCAAAATAAATGGAGTCTATCCTCTGCAGTAGCAGGAAGACGTTTTTTTGTTCTGTTTTAGTTTTAGTTCTTGATTCATTACCCTCATCACAGAAATTAATTGGATAAATATCTTTCTTAAAATATATTCAAATCTTTCCTCATTGGTAGCGTCCCAGTTTACCTACTCCCCTTTGCAGTACTCTTCCCACCTCACAATGACAAGTAGTCGGTTAACATTATACACTTGTAGAGTATTTCATTATAATGGCGCCTAGAGAAGAAGTGACATATTCAATCCTAGCACAAAAATAATGAATAAAGAGCGGATCTTTTCATTAGTAGTTATGTAGCTCTCACAGTAGAACACAGTTCAACTCATCACGTTTTTCATATTTCAGTTTTCTCTATATCACATAGTATTGTGATTCCTTAGTAGAATGCCAAAAAGTTGGGAAAGGGAATATGGCAATGAATTCATCACAATGATTATTTTTAATGCAATTCATTAGAAATTGCCACCAATAAAACAGGTAGTTCATACAAAATTCATCTGTCGTACGTGACTTAAATACATGTTTCTGGAAGTGTATGGTTCTGTAACAAAGTTAAAATCATAGTTTGCAAATGTGAACTTCATATCCACTTCATATCTATGACTAGACAGTAAAATTTAGTTTTTACTATTCCACAAAGAATGTATAACCCCTTAACTAAACTAAGCACAAAAATCTACAACCACTTGCTTCAGATCCAGTATATTACTATCATTATTCCTTAAAATTGTACTATCAGTATTCCTTAAAATTGCCTAACAGTAATTAGAATATATAATAATAAATACTAGGATAGGAGCAAAATCATCACAGAAAGCTTGTTGAAGATTGTGATTTTTACAAACACCTCAGAGTCTTATAAGGAATTCTCTGATGTTTTCCACAGCCTAAGCTGTCAGACAGGTAAATACGATAGTATGACAAAGAAATTTATAGCATATACAACCTGTCCACTAAACAAAATAAAACTTTATGTAACAGTTAAAATTAAAATTATCTGGTTTTCTTATGGAATATTATGGAAACTACTAATGTCCACACAAAAATCTATACACTCTGTTCCTTTCTGTTTGTTTGTTATTTTTCCTTTCACAGTTGATTGAAAGACAAAGAGATTCACAATATGTCCATGGGATTTAAATAATATAATTGTGACATTCACAAAGAAAATCTGCTGAAAAAGTAAATTAACAGATATAGTAAATAATACGATAAAGGAGATATATATTGTTTAAATAATTTAAATTACATTGGCATAGTTCTGAACATCAAAACAACAAGTAGTTCCAGCTGATTTCCATATTGCGAACTATGCAGAGAAATAAGGGAAAGAGCACACTGAGGACATTAAAGGAGTCTAGTCAGTGATAATTTAATCAGACCTAGTGACCTTCAAAAAACTAGGCAAATTAAGAAATGAGAAAGAAAAAGTGATCACTGTATTTTTAAAGTATAGAACCAATTTCATTGAAATCTTTACTAGATACTAGTAGTACTGCTATATTACTTTCTTATTTAAAATACACATTAATATTCTTTTCACAGTTTAAATCCAGCATGTTTTATACAATGTATGAATTATGCAATGAAGTTCATTTTAAGCCTTCTTATCTATGACCTTTAAAACAAGTAGTAGCAAATATCACTGTCTGGCTAGGGAAAACATAGTTTTAAATGGGTTAAACACCAGTCTTTGCTCAGCATGCAAATGCATGATTCAAAAAATTAATGTCATTCATTTCCATTTAAGAAAAGTTCCTAAAATATTATAATAATAAATTATACAGTATTAGTAGATAGATAATTAATCTTGGTTTTCTTGCATGATTCATTTTTCTACAAAAATCAATAAAAATACATTGAGCACAACCTCGTAAATTCTACAGTAAATTCTATAGTTAACAAATTCTATGGTATTACTAAAACATGGTAATATATGTATTTAGATTAGAGATAAAATAAAAATGCCAATATTCTGAAAAGAGATAAAGTAATGTGGAGAAAAATGCAGAAGCAATGAACGGGCTACTTGGTGTTCTTTTATACTACCCAGATAAATCAAGTTGCAATTGACTTTATATTACTTTCTCTTAAGACCTTCATGATGTAGCAGGTAACTGCCAGAAGAATATTTCTCATCAAAATCAGTCCCAGAAAACTTGCTAGTGCTATGTTAATAGTCTAACCGGGCAGCAGTCCTTGAAGTAACAATCCCTGTAACACAAAAGTTTTGTTCCCAATGCTCTTGTTCATGTATGCAATGAACAAGTGATAGGAGAAGAGGAAATTGCCCCAAGTTGCACCAGAAATGGTTTATATTAGATGTCATACAAAAAATTATTTAGTGTAAGGGCCATCAGGAATTGGAACAGGCCATTCAGAGAGGTGAATCCTTCAATATGCTTAAAATCAATACAGAGTTTAGGGACATGATTTAATGTGGGCTTGATAGAGTTTGGTTAATAGTTGGACTTGATGATCATAAAAATCTTTCAAATTTGTAAAATTCTATAATATACTATCAAATAATGTATATTAATTACTCATACTAGTAGAATATTGCTTAGGGATCTGATTAGGAAGCCTAAGACATGGCTGTAGATGAACTGGTGAACAATAAGAGCTTCTAAATCTCTGTCAGCCAGAATCACAGAATCAGAATCACTCTGATTGAAAAAGACCCCTGGCATCATTGAGTCCAACCACCTAGCCTACTTACAAGGTCAACCCTAAATCATATCCCTCAACACCTCATCCAAATGATCTTTAAACACATCCAGGGATGGCGACTCAACCACCTCCCTGGGAAGCC
>JAOXOE010028118.1:0-16798 GCA_028565055.1 Phoeniculus purpureus | reverse complement strand
TCCTGTGCAACTTGGTCTAGGTGATCCTGCTGTGGCAGGGGAATTGGACTAGATTATCTTTCAAGGTCCCTTCCAATCCCTAATGATTCTGTGATTCTATGACTGCCTGGATCAGTTCATTAACAGAACTTTTCAGTCCTCAGAAAAGTGTCAGTCTCAGCCAAGAGGAGCAGCGAATGCAACGATGAGTAAATTCCCTACAAAAATAAAACTGAGGGCTGTTTACCATCCCTCTCTTTAATGAGTCTGGCAGTACAAATACTCTCAGCTACTGCAACAGGCGTTGAACTAAGCTGTTGAGTCGCTCACCAGCTATAGACTTTGTCCCTTTTTGCCTGTAAAATGTCAGTTTTAAATTTCTTTTTTAATATCAGAGAAATCATAAGAAAATTACTTGTCAATTAAAAAGCAGTGTCTTTTAAAAGTGTGAGGGGTCTGCCCCCTGGGTCTAACCCTGTGCCCACTCGCCGCACCAGGACAAGCCTTCTTTGTGCCTGCTGCTCTGCCAGTGTAACTACATGTCTGGCTCTGCAGCTTGTTCCCCTACCTGAAGGAAAGTGAGGTACAGCATGATGAGGCACTGGCACACCAAAATAACTATGACTACAGCTATTTCAGAGTGGGGTTTTTTTTTAAATCATGCTGTCTGTGGATCAGGCTGGTGCTGGCAGCCTTCATCCAAGGATCTCAGAAAACACTTGAGAAACACAAGTCTCCTGATGCTCCTTGCAGGCCCTAGAAACGCTCCTTATCTTCTCTCTGATCTCCTTTGCATGAATTCCGGCCCTGTATCCAAGGCAATCACATTATTTGCTGTACACGCTCAATCTGTTTGCTAATTTCTGTTTCCTTTTCACAGGGGAGGAACCTTCCTGTGCTCCACAGGCGTGCCTGGCTTTGGGAGATTAGGGAAAGCAAGCAAGAAGCATTACACGTTTTCCCCTTGCAGCAGCAGCAACAGCCTGAATGGGGAACACAATTTAGAGAGAGATATTCTTTTAAATTGACTTGTCTGTGGCACCAACTCCAGTGAGTTCAGTGCTCCTGGAAAGTGTGGGATGCAGGTCACAGGGCTGGCTGCATCCTAGGAGCCAGCACACAGCGAGCAGCCCATTTTGACATGGCTGCAGCATTAATCTGTCTGGGCCTCGAGTACTACTGGCTGGCTCTCTGTCCTGGAATTAATTTGGCTAATGTACCGTGTGATGAAAGCCACGTTTGCAGTCCATTTGCTAGGCAAGATTGAACAGAGGGTGATAGGTTCTGTCTCTTGATAAGTGAACTGGTAGCAGAGCTCCACAGATGGGATATTCACAAAAAGCCTGGCTGCATCTCTCCGGGGATGGGAGATGACACACCGAACAGCTCCTGGCTCTTGTGGCTGTCAACATGGGGCAAAGGGAGCCCAAGCAGAGAAGGAAGAGGTGAAGTGGTCCTTTGAGTCAAGCACTGGCTGTGCAACCTCTGTGTGAGAGGGATTTGTAGGAGTTTTTCTGAGGGCAGACTCCAAATAGCATCCTCAAAATAACTTGGTTTAATGAAAGGTGATGATCTCCAGCACAAGAAGCCTGTTTGCAGTCATGGTTCCAAGCCTGTAACTACAGAGTAATGTGTGACCACTAAGTATTTCAAATTAGCTACTGAACAGCTGCTCGGTTTGATTTGATTTTGGTCATAATCAGCCTGAGCCTAAATGATGAAAAGCTCAATGATTAGAAGAACTGGAACGCTCCAGTACAACTCCCTGCACAGAGACTGGGAATAACTGGAAGTTTCTTTAGTGCCCTGTGTGTGTCTGGACCTTCCCTGGCCATTCCAGAACCACGTCTATGAGGAACAAGAACAAAGAGAGACCTAGAGCAGCCAGGAGGTGGCAAGAGGTCAGATAAATCTGAGAGTGCTGGGAGTTAAGGCAGCACCAACAGAGCCAGGCTCCAGAGAAGCAGAGGACAACTCTGCCTGGCAGATTCACCCAAAGATGACCTCCAGCTCAGGAAGCAGAAGAGGATGCAAGAAAGGATGACACGGGAGGGAGATCACTGTATATCCACCAGAGCTCCAGCTACATTTATTTTTTATCTTAATCTGGAAATGACTTACAGAGTGGGGCTGGGCACCCTTTTACCCCCACCCTGTGAGATGCAGTCTCCACACTGTGTGTCCCTTCCCTCCCTATTGCTGCCATGGCCATGTCCAGCAACACACAGGGAACTACAGGTGATCACAAAAAATCCCATGCTGACCGGGATGTAACCACATCCACACAGCATTGCTCCAGCTCACCCAGGGGGAGGTTTAGACTGTAGGCAAGTGAACTGCCAAAAATAAATCCCATCCCAGCCTGGCTGCTGTGCTGTGTGCCATGGGAACAATACTGCACACATGATCAGATTCAGCAGGACACAAGCAGCCTAAGGGGTTCTTACATTTGGCTTGGAAAAGGGGCTAAAAATAGCAACCCAAACCACATCCCTTTTTTTTGCATTGCCATCTCCTCTGCCCGTTCCTGTTCACTGGCACTTTTACATGCAAAGCAGGATTTGGGATCCAAGGCCGGGTAATTAGACTCCAGCCCAGCAGCTGCAAGTGGAACAGCTGGGGGGTTATTTTTATGGAGTATTAATTGACTCCATGAAAAAAAGAAAGAGCCCAGCAAAGAGAGAGTGTCAGCAAGCTGCAGTCCATAGCCACATGACAAGGTCTTAGTGAGAGAAAAAGATAAAATAAAAGAGACAGAGGCCAATATCCTAAAGCCGATTAGTTATAGCAATTTCTCCAAAGCTAAATATAGGAAAAAAATCCTTCCCCATCTTCAGCTCCGTTGGCGGAGATGAGAAAGCACAAGGAAGGAGATAGAGAGAAATTTCATTTTTCACTTAACCCCCTCATGGGCTGCAGAGAGAAGCTGCTGCTTTGATGATGCTCCCAACACTTCAAACCAGATCCCCCCCAAATACGCTTTTCCTCAGCACTAGCATTAGCTCCAGCCACAAAGCCCAGGCTCTGAGCTGCTGAGCAGCATCACCATACTGAGCAGAGGAACAAGGTGGGGCAGATCTCAGTGTCAGCCCAGCACCCAGTCATGGCTGGGCCAGTGTGGTGCCCAGCACCTCTGCCAGGTACAGATGGGTGAGCTGGCAGAGTCTCCCCTTGCCAGGCACCTCCACCTCCCTTCAAAGGACTGAACCACCCACACTGACCAGAACCAAAGCAGGAGAGCACCAGAGACCAGTTTTCCTTCCTCCCTGCCTGCCTTTCCTGCAGCTGGGGACAGACAAGGCTTGGGGACAGATGAAGCCACTTGGGACCAGGAGACAAACTTGCACCAGTGGGAGGGGAGAGAAGTCTCAGGGTGCTGGTGGCAGGAGGCCATTGCGTTGGTAAAACTTCACTGCACATCTCCCGAGAGCTAATAAATCCTAGGTGACTCCAGCAGAGATGCTGAAAGGCTGGGAAATCAGCAGAGCATTTCAGATTTGTGGAAAATGAATGTAGCCCTTGTCTGGGTGCTGACAGCCAGCAGGGCCCTGTCCCAAGACAGCTCGTACTGCTGGCCCAGGCTGTGCCTCTTGGTCCAGGGCTGGGCTTAACTTCCAGAAATAAATCACCACCATAAAGCAGAGGTGAATGTTAGGGGTTGAAAAGGAACTCCAAAGATCATCAAGCCCAATCCCCCTGCCACAGCAGGTCCAAAACCAGGGCAGATCACTCAGAAAGGCATGCAGACAGAGCTGGAAAGTCTCTAGAGTAGGAGACTCCACCTGTCTGGAGAGCCTGTTCCAGTGCTCTGTAACCCTGAGTAAAGAAGTTCTTCCTCATGTTGAGGTGGAATGTCACGTGCTCCAGCTTGAATCTATTGCCCCTCATCCTATTCCAGGGCTCAAGTGAAAAGAAGTGGTCCCTGCCTTCTTGATGCCCAGCCCTCATGGATTTGTAGATATTAATGAGATCCCCTCTAGTCTTCTCCTCTCCAGACTAAAAAGCCCTAGGTCTCTCAGCCTTTCCTCCTAAGGCAGGTATTCCAGTCCCTTCATTACCCTCAGCCCTCTGCTGGACTCTCTCCAATAGATCTCTGTCCCTCTTGAACTGGAGAGCCCAGAACTGGACACAATACTCCAGGTGAGGTCTCACTAGAGTAGAATCAGTGCAGGGAGGAGAATCTCCCTCAGTCTGCTGGACACACTCTTAATGCACCGCTAGCGGAGAGGACAGCCAGGTTCACCGCTCTGGGGCATCACTGCACTGGCAGCCCAAGGGGAGGGAGAGGCAGAAGAATGGTGGCTGCTGCTTTGGACCAGACTTGCCAAAACAGAGCCCAGGAAAGCCCTTCCATGGCAGTACTCCCAAGTGTATCTTCTTGGTGCCAGCCTTAAGCAAGACACACAGACAGTGGTCAGACAAGAGGGATATTTCTCTTCAGCCTCCACATCTGACACTCATCACCCCTCCTGTTGGTTTTGGGGCATTTTCAGTTCCTCCCATAAATTCCCAGCTGCACAGGCTCCATGTCAAGATGTAGCTAAGGAAAAGCCACATTTTCTAATCTCACCTTTTGAAGACAACTTCTCTGAGGTGCAACCAGTTCTCACAGACATGCCTTCAACAAGATCATGTCCTCCTGCATCCTGGGCCACCCCTGGCCTTGCTGCCAATATCATCTGCTTCCTGCATTGGGACTGTTCTGCTGTAGAGAAGTTCCTCTTGCAAAGCCAGCTCTGCCATTTGCTGTAAACTGGGAACAGCTGTCAGGGTTCCTGCTGGGTGCCACCACTTCATTCCTGTAGGAAGAAGTTGTTGGTTAGTCCTTTATCTCCTGCTGCTTTGCCTCAGCTGCAGCTTCTCTGCTCCACATGCAGTGCCCAGGGTGCACAACCTTCCCTGGGACATGGAGAGGCTCATGGGTTCCAAAACACAGTGGATTTCGTGCTGTTGTGTGTCTTATCCCCTGGCTGGAGGCCCCCACAAGACCAACAGAGAAAGGCAGAAGTGCCAGGGGGACAGGGTTCCCATGGGCAAGGCTGGGTGCTCCCCTTCAGTGCTACATGGACACATCATCTTTAATTAATGGGGACACATCCCCACTAACTGAGCCCAACCAGGAAACTGCCTGGTTTCTAACACAGGAGCAGCTGTAGTTTTGTGTCCTGTGTCCCCAGGGTGGCTGCATGGAGACCCCCACCTTTAACCTGGGCAGGTGGGCTGCAAACACGCTGTCACAGGAAGGGAATTCAGCCTCAGCTGTGTGATCCTGCGCTGGCCTGGGGAGATGCATGTTGCTTGTGCATCCACAGGTCTGGCAGCACATCTCCCTTAGCAAGGCTCTGTGTGTGCCATCTGTGCCATCACACTCTCCACAATATGCAGAGTGGTTGCACAGGGACAGGCAGTGCTTTGAGGACAGCAGAGGGAAGGAAGGGAGCTGGGCTGAGGAGGTGTCAGAACTACAGGTGACTCTGCTGCAGAGCAGAGAGCTGCAGGCAGCCCCCAGGGTTGCAAAAGCCTTTGACTCCACAGCGTGGGATGAGGAACCGAGAGCAAAGCACACCAAGTGAGCTGAAGGAGTGACATTTTCCTTGCCAGCTGCTCTATCCTTGCCCACACAGCCAGTGGGATGATTCTGTGCAGCTAATGATGCGATGTGATTCGTAAACAAATGACGCACTTGCACCAGGAAGGGAAAGAAGAGAGGAAGAGAGGAGAAAGGCAAGGAAACGAGCCCCATTTTGGGAGAGCAGCGCGCAGCAGTGAGCTCTTCACAAATGTGCTGAGGAAGGCACTACCACAACACGTGGTTTGGGCAGATCAATGAAGCTGCAAAGTGCCCTGCTCCTGGCAGAGACCCAAATCCACTTTCTAATGAAATTTACAGCAAGCAGAATTTAGGTCACTACTCGGAAGCATTCAGTTTATTCCAGGCACCTTTTAAAATATTTAAGGAATAGCTGTCAAATTAAGACGGCTCACCTCCGGCTGGAAGGGCCAGCCTGCAGTCATCACAGATTTCTTAGCTACAGCTTAAAAAAATACGTATTTTTAAAGGTCTCTTTGGTTGCCCTCTCTTTTTATAATCACAGCACAATGACTGAAATAAAATCTTGCCATGCAATCCTAGCAGGGGTGGGAACTAACGGCCCAAGTGATGCTCAGACTGTACTCAGACCAGACTCATCCCTTCCTTGGGGTCAGGGCAGTGAGACACCCAGACAGTGTGACCTTCCCGCAGCCTGTGCTCTCTCTCCAGCAGGAAGCATAGGGCTTCATCTGCTGCTGAAGGAGCATCAGACCTAAAAACTACTCTCAAGAGAGTAGCTAAAAGCAGCCTCATCACAGAGGTGAAGCTTTGCTAAAGGCTGAGTGATGCCAAGTGGAAGGATCTGGGTTGTGCTGGTGGCTGCCAACACTATTCCCTGGTGTCAGACTTTAAGAGCTGCCGGAGCCTCTTCAACGGGCAGTAGAGAGGGAGGAAAGCTGGAAACCTGGCAGTTTTTCTGGCTGTTTACCCAGCACAAGTGGCCACAGCCCCAAATCCCCAGGCTCTCAATTCCTGTACAAATCAGAGCGAAAGTACAGATGTTTCCTCTTCCCAGACTGCAAAGTTCAGCTCCACATAACACCCTGACAGCATTAACCAGTTCCTGCCCCAACTCACATGGACCTCAAAGCTTGTCCAGCCTAAGCACAAACCAGGACCAGAGGAGGGGAGAGCAGATGTTAACCATAGAGCTCCACAGGGCTCCTAGCTGGTGCTGGTTCCTGAACAAGGTCTTGAGGACTGACCTGGAGGGGAGTGGAGTAACATAGGCCCATGGCTATGGGACCTAAGCCATGCTCATAGCAAGGCACTACCTGAAATGGTCAAAGCCCTTTTCCCCATTGCTCACTGACAATGGCAACTGCCTGCCCACCCTCAGCTTCCATCTGCCACAGCCAGGGCATCTTCCCTGCCCACATGGGACCTGCTGCCCTCTTGTAGGCTCTGGCTTCCTCCCAGCAGAGCCCCAGCACTCCAAATTGGGCCTGTTGTCAGCTGAGGTAGAACAGGGGTGTATATGCAAACACCTCTGCCTTCTTCCTCGTTATTTTTGACTTGCACACATAAATATCCTTTTCATGCTCAGCTGATGAAGGATTTGCTTGGCTCAGTTATGACCCTGGCTGCTGCTTGCCAGCTGGCTTGAGACCAGGAACTGGCACCGGAGGACAGTCAGTCTCTGACCCACCTTCCATGATTGCTCCTGGGCTTGGACAAGCTCTGTTTTCATCCACTCTTTAGTCCTGGGTGCCTACAGTGTTTTGGATTCCACACCTTTCTCTGCTGCAAGGAGCAGCAGATCCTTTTCCCTCTCAATCCCAAGGGGCTGCCTGAGCCCTCCTGTTTTAAAGCCATGCATGAACCAGATAAAAACTAACCACCCAGGCAAGAGCACAACAACATTCCAGCAAATTCAAGGCTGCCCAGCACAGCGGGGTGTCCCGCTGCAAAGTTCTACTTTCACTCATCTGGCCAGCCCCAGGTTTTCTATTCCACAGGAAATTCCAACACCAAAATTCTGGATTCAGAAGCCTTAAAGAGAAACAAAAAAGTTGTAATTCCAGAACATTGATTCAGGGTCAAGGACTCTCATCAGAAACACTCCCAGCATCACAATGTCCCAACCTTTCTGTACCCCAGCCGCATCGCTCACCCATGGGAGATGGCCAGACCAGAGCTGTGACCAGGACTCATTATTGAAGAGAATAACCTTCATCTCATCAATAAAAATACACCCCTCAAGCCCACTCAGCCTGAAGAACCTACTTGATGTGGAAAATCAGAGGAGAAGGCTGTGTCTGGCTTGTCCCTCATACTGCATTTTGGATGGTGAGCAGGGAATGGGTCACCCTCCAGTTCAAGCTAGGCCACTGGTTTTGAAGACATTTCCAACAGCAGTACTGGAAAGCACAAAGGACCTGCAATGCCCACCCCAGCAAAGCAGAAGTCATCAGCTTTGCACTCAGTTTTGCAGAGTGAAGCCTGACAGCCCACACCACCTTCTTAGAGACTGACTTTCCTCTTTTTCCACTCAGCAGATCCCAATTAGTCTGGAAAGAGGAGGAAGCTCTGGCTCAGCAGGTTGTACAGACTATCAAGCACGAGGCTCCCTACCCGGCTGTGTTGGCGGGTGGCAGATCTGCATGTGGTACTACCCATCATCACCAGTGTCTGCAAGCACAGCTGAGAGGGCACTGTCTGCTCCTTCTGCACCTGCAACCAGAGCTCTCCAGTGGAGAAGCTTTTCATTTTCCTGTTAACAGAGGAAATAAAGTTATTATAGAGAATTGCATCCTGATCCAAGATTCCTGACCTGAAGTTTTGCTTGTCCCAAAAGAATTTTAGTATCCAAATGGGCTTAAAAGCCACATCATTCCTCATGAATGCTCAGCACTGAGACCTCCAGGGAATCAAGTTCAGCAGAATTTTGCCCTGCAGTATGAACAACTACTGAGAATTCATTAAAAAACCCAATTCTGTGGTTATAAGCAGGAGGGAATGCTGCAAGCAGCGTCTGTGCTCAGTGCTCTGGAGTTACACTGCAGGTGGGATCCAAATCCAGTCACAAAAACAACAGGCAGAGCTTTTTCCAAAAAGCTAGAGACAGGCAGAGCATGACCTCACCAGTCAGAAACGGAGGAATTAGGAAGCTGGGCAGGCAGCAGGCTGGGACATGCAGAGCCAGCATGGTTGCAGCTCCCCAACACAAGTTGCTGACTTAAGGGCTCGATGCTGCCAAAAAGTAAAAGTCCATCTCACCCAGTGCCCAGTGGACCTTCTGAGGGCCAGCTGGGCTCCTTAATCCGGCAGCAGTAAAACACTTTTTGGCCAGGTGAGTTGTGTCAGCTCCATGCAGGGGTAAGATGAGGCAGCTCAAGCTGGGTAGGGTGAGTGCTGGAGCTCCTTTCTGGCAGTGATGGGTGGCTCGAGCAGCTCCTTTCCTGGTGTCCCCAGAACAGCTGGAGGAACCATATCAGGGCACTGGGTGGAATAAGCAGAGAAGACCCATGTGGTGGGAAATAGGAACCCAAGAACTTAATGGAAAAGCAGAGGGAAGCTAATCTGCCTGGGGCTGGAAGAACAGGTCGGATGCTGCTGCAGGGCAGATCAGAGCTGTTCCAGTCCATGGAGCTGTTTCTAAGGTTGCCAGAGCGCAAGCAGAGCAGGAGCTGCAGGGCCTCAGGGGCCACATGGGGCTGTGCTGTGTGGAGGGAAGGCACCCTGCTGCCTCAGGACAGGGCGAAGCAGGGGCTGGAGGGCCAGCAGGCCTTGTGACCTCCTAAGAGCAATGTTCCCTCCGGCAAGCAAAGGCCTTGCTCCAACAACTCATGCTTCCTCCTGCTCACCATCAGCACGGGGAGCAAGTCCAGCCAGATCACTCATCCCTCTGGAGCCTCATGTCCTCCTGAGATGAGCTATTCTTACTGCTCAGGAAGGAAAAGCTCGCAAATGGCACAGACAAGTGCATGGCTCCACCTTGTCACCAGGCACAGGGTGCAAATCGTGGACAAGGGCAATTACTCAGGCTTCAACAGTCAGGCTGCATTTGCGAAAACACAGAGCCCCAGTGGTGGCCAAAGCACTTTGCACACAACCTCCTTCACAGCCCAGGAAGGAAAACAAATGGTGTGTGACTGGAGAACTGGGGCACAGCTCTGCTTCAGGAACAGCTCACGAATGGACGCCCACCATCCCTGCCAGCACCCTCAGCACCTCTCCTGGGCTCCTCTGGATCACACACAGGGCTTGCACTCACTTCCACATTGCTCAGCACCAACCTGCTGGAGGCATGTGAAGTCCTCAGAGAACACCAGTTGTTTGCTGCTTCCCACCTTCACATTGGCAAGAGACAGTGGAACAAGTACCACAGGGTTTTAAACCATTGACCTCCTAGCACAGTCTGGAGCTGACCACACTGGGGATTCATTCTGCCGAGAAAGCAGGCAAAACAGCAAAGGCTTCAGAACACATCTGTGTAGTATGAGCACTCACTGGCCATGGCATCCTGCTCCTTCCTTGCTTTGCTCAATCCCTTCTACTGAAGAGGCTCATGGCAGCTTCAAGTTGTAGTAAAAACTAACAGGCAACTAAAGATCAGAACTGGATCAGGACTCCAACATCCTTCTTACGTTGGAGTGGGTCCAGAGGAGGCCACAAAAATGCTCAGAGAGCTGGAGCCCCTCTGCTCTGGGGACAGTCTGAGAGAGTTGGGCTTGTTCAGCCTGAAGACTCCAAGGGGACCTTTCAATCCCTGAAAGGGGCTGTCAGAAGGCTGGGGAAGACTGTTCACAAGGGCAGGGAACAATAGGACAAGGGGTTATGGTTTGAACCTGGAAAAGGGCAGATTGAGGCTGCACATGAGGAAAAAGTTCTTTAACCTGAGGGTGGGGGATCACTGGAACAGGCTGCCCAGAGGGGTGGTGGAGGCCCCATCCCTGGAGCCATTCAGGGCCAGGCTGGATGGTGCTCAGGGCAATCTGTTCTAGAGATGTCCCTGCTTGTTGTAGGGGGGTTGGACAAGATGACCTTTGAAAGTCCCTTCCAACCCAATACACTCTATGGTTCTATGATCTTCCCAGGGCCACAAGCAGTGGGCACAGGGGATGTGTGACCCTGCTCCAGACAGGAACAAGCCACTTTCACAGTGCAATTTGAGTCACTCCAGTTGATAAATACAATTATTCAGCATGAACTGCAGGTTACAGAGACCCAAATATCCAGCTGATCCACTTCTCCTGGGTCAGCTATGCTTTCCTCCCACAAGGGCTGTTTACAGTCTCTAATCCACTTTGTCTGTTGGTTCAGCAGAGCCCTCAGTACATGGCACTGGGGAAAGCCGTGTCCTGCCAGTACCCACCAGCCCAGAGAGCCTTTTCCTGTAGCACCAACACTGGTGTGACTAGTGACCATCAGCCACGGGACCATTTTCACAGCAAGATCTAGGTCGAGATGCAGGGACAGGCTGGGGACTAGGCAGCCACCTGCACAGGAGCCTGTCGAGACACAAAATCCTCCAGAATAGGGGGAAAAGCACATTTTTACAAAAGTCAAATGGTGACCAGCTCCTTGCTGGCTTGTTCTCAAGTAAAACCCTCAGACATTGTTTTTGCAGAAGCCACACGGTCAACAAGATGTAAGATTTCTGTGAAGTGCCCTTCCTGCACCTCCCTCGCTCAACCTTGGCACTCCTCAGCCAC
Organism: Phoeniculus purpureus; assembly: GCA_028565055.1. NCBI lineage: Eukaryota > Metazoa > Chordata > Aves > Bucerotiformes > Phoeniculidae > Phoeniculus > Phoeniculus purpureus. The sequence goes on along the minus strand of JAOXOE010028118.1, from coordinate 5,569 downwards.
ACAAGCAGCACCGCATTTCAGATGCCTCCCCCTTGCTCTCCAGGCAGCCTCTACCCGACTGTGACAGATGCAATAAGGGGCAGATACCAGCTCTCAGCCCAGAGTTGCTTCTGTCTCTGGCATCACAACAGAGGTCCAAAATGCCCACAGACCCCACCTAGTACCAGCAGCCAGAGATGAGCATGTGCTCCTCCCCATCTCCAGTTACCACAATCATGTACTCACAGACACCCATCTCTGCTTTGGTTCCTTCTGGAGCAAAGCCAGCACTGCTGTGTTCAGTTCTGCTCAGTGATTCATCCTTAGCATCTTACTTCAGAGCCAAAATGTAGCAAGGAAGCAATCATGTACTTGGCCAATGAGCCAGCCTGACCACCAGTAGCTGAGCAGCCTCTGCAGCACTTCCCAAGCAACACAGGGCCACAGCATGTCACACTGGCCTTGGTTTGGGAGTGCTGCAGATCAAGTGGACATCCCCTCCACATAAGAAAGGAGACCCAAGAGCCAGGTTCTTTGCAGAACTGGAAAGTTACACCTAGTATTATTTTACTCTGCATGTGGAAGGGAACTTGGATGCACAGGTTAACTCTCAAGGGAACATCCTCCAGGTATCAGTCTTGGAGATGGGCACCAAACCCAGAGCAGAGCTGCCTCTGGGGCACATATTCACAGAGCTCATGAGTAATTCCACCAGGCAGGGCCCAGCACCATCCATCACATGGTGGGCCCAGCCCGCCCAGCTGCTGGTTATATAACTTATGAGCAACCTGGGCTGCTGCCAACACAGAGCAGGGACCTCCAATGGGAATGTAATCCTGCCACTTGGATTAAAGTAAGAAAGTCTCCTGGTTTTCCAGTTTCAGTGAAAGCAAACCATTCTGTAGGGCTTCACACCCTCTAGTGGAGATGGGAGCTTGGCGCACCTCTGCAAGACTGAACAATCCTGCACATCCCCAAAGCACATCTGGAGAGCCCTAAAGATCTGGTGTGTGACTGCTTTGGCCAGAAGTCCCCCATGTCAGTGTAGGAGGAGTTTTAAACACACACTTACCTGTATGGGGACGTGAAGCATGGTAAAACATCCTTCTACTTTGTTCAGACACAACAAAATCACAGAATCGTTTAGGTTGGAAAAAGCCTTTAAGTTCAAGTCCAACCATTAACCCAGCGCTACCAGGACCACACTAACCCCTGTTCCTTCAGTACATCTCTGCATCTTTTAAATCCCTCCAGACACAGGGACTCCACCACTGTGCTGGGCAGCCTGGGCCAGGCTGGACAATCTGTTAGGTGAAGGAATTTATTCCTATGTCCAACCTAAACCTCCCTGGCACAACATGAGGCCATTTCCTCTTGTCCTGTAGTTTGATCCTTGGGAGACCAATCCACACCTCACCCCAACCTCCTTCCAAGGAGATGAGACGAGGTCTCCCTGAGCCTCCATTTGTCTAGTTAACCACCCCAAGTTACCTCAGCTGCTCCTCAAGAGCTCTTGTGCTCCAGACCCTTCCCCAGCTTTGCTGCCCTTCTATGGACCTGCTCCAGCTCCCCAATGTCCTTGGGAGTGTGGGCCAAAACAGAACCAAGAATTCAAGGTGCAGCCTCACCAGTACCAGTCCAGAAGGCAGATCACTTCTCTACTCCTGCTGGCCACACTATGGTTGATACAAGCCAGGATGCCACTGGCCTTCTTGACCATCTTCAGCTGCTGTCACCCAACACCCTATTGCGACCTGAGAGCGGGACCCAGCACTTGACCTGGCTGAACCTCTGCCACCTGGTCTTGGCCTGTGGCTCCAGCTTGCTTAGGTGACCTTATGACCCTAAAACAGATCAACACTCCTGCCCGACTTCATGCCATTCACAAACCTACTGAGGATGCAATTGCTCCCCAAATTCGTATCATGTAATAATTATTAAACATAAAGTCAACTTTGAGAACCCCATTTTATTCATGTTTCCCATCTAGTTAGACAAAAGTACTTATTACAATCTAGAAAGCCTCCAAAGGTACAATCAGTGCTCTCAACATCCTGCAGAACCATCTTCTGGTCCAGCCACCTGAAAAGAAACAACCAGGAGATTCAGCTACAAGCAGGCTGAAAGCAAAGCTGGGCACAGGCATCAGAGCTGCTCAGTGTGTGCCACATGTCAGACTCCGCAGGCTGCCACAAGCAGCTCGTGATCTGGAGCCCTCCTGCAAATGGTTAAACTGCCCATTAATGAAACTAAGAAAACACTTTTAAAAGCTGATAGACAGGACAATCCTCGGCGAGACCAATAATTGTTTTTAAGATGCTTCAAGCTTCGGAGATGCTTCTCTGTCTTGTACCCAACTCTTCCCTCCTTTCACAGAAACACAAGTTTCAAATGCAGCAAAATTCAGGCATTTTGGATTTCCAGGATGAATACAACTAGTTTTCCAGGTGCAAGAGTGGGATATGTGCAATCACCCTATCCAAAGCGTTGCTCTAGGCTTTATTCTGACAGCCATGTGGCTGAGAACACCAATTTGTAACCCAGAGATAAGCAACATGAGTATAAGGGAAATGCCTGTTCAAATAACCAAGTGGACAGAGATGTCACTCTGGACTAGCACACAACTGAAAGGTCTAACTGCAGCCTGAACCTTTGTCCAGGTTAGTTCAACATCCAGAGACAAAGCAGAATGGCTGCAAATTCAAAGCATGTGACTCTGCATCTGGTGAACAAGCAGCTTTGCTCAGCGCAGGTGACAGTACCTAGTGAGGGCGTCATTCAGAAACCCAGTTAAAGCTAAAGATCTGTCTCACAGATCCCTCTTTTCTGTATCAGCATCCCACCCCTAACTCTCTTTAAAATCCTTCCCAATAGCGCTTCTACCATGAAAACTTCCAGAAGCACAACAGTGCTGATCACCACCTCTGGCACCATCTCCTTTCCATTTCCAGGGAAGAGATTCCTCAAGCCTGTGGGGTTATGGTAAAAGGGTACTCAACCCAAGCACACTTTCAACCACACCAAGCATTGGAACAGGACTGCCTTTCTGCCAAAGCAGTCATAATGCATAGCCCAGCACTCACAGTGGAGCTGACTGCTCACGCTGACAACAGAAGGCAATGTGTGGCCAGCAGAGAGCCTGCCAGCATAGTATTAGCCTTCCAGACTGCTCCAAGTGCATGTGAATGGGCGAAAGGAGCCTGTACTGGATCAATATCATGTTATAGGGACATAGCACTTGGGTCTGGCACCAGCAGGCCCTGAACCAGAGATGCTGCTTCGTTTCTGCTGAGAAGGCAGAGTGTTAATAATGTCTCTTAAAAAATACACTCTGTATCACTGGGGTTACCCTGGCAGAAGACAATGGGAAAAAAATCCACCTCCTGAAGCACTAGCCAGAGAGACACAAAGAATTAACAGTGAGTTTGATGAACCGTCAGGGTCCTGAACTCACACCCCACTAAAATTTACCAGGAACAGTTCAACCTTCTGCTTAGAACTACATAAAACTAGTACATTAAAGCTGTCCCTCCCTCTCTTCTATCTTGGATGCTGCAAGTGTCCAGTGCCCCTGTTTTTAACGTGAGCAGAAATTCAGCACCTGGCAGCTTCAGCACAGCCACTGCATACACTGTGGTATCTACAGCAGAGCTTCCCCACTAAGTGAAGCCACTGCAGTGGAAAGTTGATTTCCCTCCCTGAAACAAAATGGTCCTCTTATACTGTGAGCTTTTCTATAATTCCATTAATGTGCTATAAAGTTACTTATATTTCTTTCCTCAACTTGTTTTTTGCTACTTTATTGGGTTAAATATGCTCATAGGTCCAATGAATCCTAGTGCCAGGTCAAGGTGAGCACAGGAAACATTTTGCTGGGACTGGGAGCAGGGAAGGTCTCCCATTTCAGCAGCAAGGAAATATTAAATCATTTTATCCCAAACTGCTTCCAGATAATTTGCTGATCACCAGCAGATCAGCTGCAGCCACATACAAAACAGCAAAGTCTAATGGCAAAGCTGGTTTAAGGAGCAATTTCATCCTTCCACTGCTCTTCACTTGTACCATGCGGGGTATCCTTGCTGTGGGCCAGATCACCCAAGTGACACTATCAACAAGCAGAAAAGGTGGTATTATTTTTTGACAAAGAATTTTTGTCAGTTCCAGGATCAGTGTGATGCCAGGTTCACAGCACAGGCCTCCCTGATCCCTTCTCACCTCCTTGCTGACCCTGGCTGAATTCCCCAGCCACAGAAGGAAAACCAACTAGTAAAGAAAATCACAGATGTAACAAGAGGGCAAAGCACACAACTTCCAGCAAAACCTTATTGTTTGTTCAAGTAAAGAAACCACCATATCAGCATTTCTTTCTGTGTGAGGAACAAGTGTTGAAATTCAGCACCAGTAATAAATCAACTGGAAAAACAAACGTGCAACATATCTAACGTCTGTACAGCCTGTCTGCAACGGAACAGCAACGTAAGTTCAATTCTGCTAGAATAATTCCCAAAGGCAGCTCAGTACATTACAAAGAAGAAATTTAGCTGCTGGTTTTCCCTGGCTCCGGGGAGCCTGTTGTATGCAGTATCATACATGACCATCAAAAGGCTGCATGAATGCTCACACCTGTTACTGCACAGGATGGGCCTGGCATGGGCCTCAAGGGGGAGTTGATCTCGGGCACAGGTGAGGCTGACAGGTACAAGGCTGAGCCCGCTGGCCCTGCCACCCACAGCCCTTCCCCAGCCCTGCATTCACAGAATCAATTAGGGTTGGAAGGGATCTCTGAAATCCATCTAGTTCAACCTCCCTGCTAGAGCACATCCCACAGGTACACATCCAAGCAGGCTCTGAATGCCTCCAGAGTAGGAGACTCTAGAAGAAGATCCTGTGCCAGTTCTGTTACTCTGTGAAAAAGATTTTTCCTTATGTTTAAACTGAATGTCCTGGGTTCTAGTCTGTGCCCGCTGCCCTTTGTTCTATTGCTAGAGGATAGCCTGGTTCCATCATCCTGACACTCGCCTTTTACATATTTATAAGCACTGATGAGCTCTTTGGTTAGTCTCCTCCTCTCCAGGCTGAACAGCCCCAGCTCTCTCAGCCTCTCCTCTAAGGCTCCAGTCCCCTGATCATCTCTGTCCCTTCACTGCACCCTCTCCAGTACCTTCCTGCCCCTCTTGACCTGGGAAGCCCAGAACTGAATGCTCAGTGCAACCCCTCATGCCCTTGGCCCAGGGGCTCACCAGACCCATACTCACACTGCATGATTGCAGGAGCCATGAACCAATACACCCACTCATATGCACCAACTGGGGCTTCTCAGGGCTTGGAATCCTGTGGCACAAAGTTCCGTGAAAAATCACAAAGCAGCCAGTCCTGGGTACAGCCCCCCACCCCAACTCGCACTGAGCCCGTACTGTCTTGGCCGCAGCCCCCCCCTGCACTCACCACCAATCCTACACCCTGCTCCTCATTCCCCATCACCCTCACTCCAAGCACTGCCCACCCCCAGTGCGGGCTCCAACACTCCCACAGGGAAACCGTGAGTCGGGTTTATCCCCTGCACAGGTCCCCGCTCTCCCACCCCCCGACC
>JAOXOE010028117.1:0-12647 GCA_028565055.1 Phoeniculus purpureus | reverse complement strand
AGGGAATTGATGCTGATTTTTGTAAGGGGAATTGAAGCTGATTATTGTAAGGGGAATTGATGCTGATCTGATCATCCTTTCCATGAAGGACTTCCTAACATCCAACCTAATCCTCCCCTGGCAGCTTCAGGCCCTGCCTTCTCGTCCTGGTGCTGGTTGCCTTGGGAGAAGAGCGCGACTCCCACCTTGCTGCAACCTTCCTTCAGGGTGTTGAAGAGAGGGAGAAGGTCCCCCATGAGTCTCCTCCAGGCTCAACACCCCCAGCTCCCTCAGCCTCTCCTCATCAGCCTTTCCCTCCAGCGCCTTCCCCAATGTCACTGCTCCAGCCCCTCAATGTCTTTCCTGAGGCAAGGAGCCCAGCACTGCCCCCAGTACTCTTATTCCCCTCAGACAAAATGTGTAAAGCCCTTGGCCAGGTTCTGAGTTGCAGCTGCTCAGCACCAGGGGTTTGTTAAGGCAGCCTCAGACCACTGCAACACCTGCTTGCAGATCTCATTCTCTAACCCAAATCAGAAGGGAAGCTCCCAAACCCTCTACTGAGCACCAGCCTCACATGAAACTTCTTTCCTACCATAAAGTAGGGGGACAATTTCATTTGAAATTAATTCTGTGTTGCCGTTTATTCCAGTACATAGAGCAAATGTACAAGTGCCGTCACCCCTGTTCCTACAGGAGGTGGAATTCAAAAACAGAATTCAAAAACAAAAGGCAATTCCACTTGAAGGAAACAACTTTCAAAGCTGCCGTGTTGCTGTGTTCTCAGCTCATTATAAACCTTTGAAAAAAAAATAACCTCAACATCTTGGAGCTGAAGAGATTTCAGCAAAACTCTGTCAAGACTCAAAGAATCAACAGGGATAAGAAAAATCCAAGTGTTTTTGCTCATCTAACAGAGTTTAAAACCAAGACTGAGATTGCACTTTAAGACAGATGAGAGTTGATCTCATCTGAGATGGTCATCAGGACTGAAAACACCTCATTGGTGCTCCATCCTTTCCAGGTGATGCAGTACTGATGAAGTCAGCACCGAAGGACCAGGCCACTCTAAGTGATAACATTAAAAGGAGCCAGTTAGTAATTCTTGACTCCTGAGTCAGAGCTGCTAACTGAATCAATTGGTGAGTCAATGCAGCCAGCGAGCTGGGACAGCTCCCCAGTTCCTTCATCTTCCTTTTAGCTGGCAGTGGCTTCTCCCTCTTGCTTTCCCTGTTTTAATTCCATCTCATTTACAAATTAACACCTCTCAGCTAAGTGTCAAGCAAAAACATGCAGTAACACACACAATGCTATAAAAAAAAATCATCATAAGCGACAGCAGCCCACAGATGGGAGCAGAGCTGCTGCTCCATGTTGTGCGGAGAAGAAAGCACCATTGCTGGGAGGGGTAGATGGCCCAGCAGTGGTGCTGCACCGTCTGGGCAACTCAGTAAGAGCTGTGAAACGAGGACAGTCTGTAAACAGCCTGAAAACACGGAGGATCTGGGCAGCAAAAATAAATCACCTGAGAGCAACTCAGGTAGTTTGTGAAAGCTGGGTTCAAGCACAGACACCAGAGCAAGTGTGTGTTAGCTCCTCATTATAGTCTGAGGGAGAGCTCAGAGTGAATGAGGCTGGAGACATCTGTCCTCTTCTGGCTGCAAACACACTGCTGAGGAGAACCTTGTCCTACCTCCCTGCTGGAATTTACTGCATCCACATCACCAGCAGCCCAACTCCTTACTTAATCACTCCTTGCCACACTGTTTTAATCACCTAGCCCCAATAAGACTGATACAAATTAGTGAGGGACAGGGAAAGCAGCTCAGCCAGTCCATTTAAGACCCCGCTGTCCTCAGCCAGGAGCGCCATGATGAGCCTAGCAGGGTGTGAGTTAATTTGGCCAGTTCGGCTCCAGCCAAGAGGACACACAAAGCTGCTGGAATCTGTAATTAAGTTGGGAAAACAACTTGTGTGAAGCACAAATTGAAAGAGAAAGAAGAGACTGAGTGCTCAGAGTAAAACAGTCCAAACTGCGGACAAAGGAGTATCTGGAATTTAGCAGGACATTAAACTAAAGGTTCTGAGAGGGGTTGAACTGCCACTGAAACAAGACTGAATCACAATCCCCAGAGCTCAAGAACAGGGTCTAGCAGTGGCCTTGGGACAACTGGGTTCATGGTTGGACTACATGAGCTTACAAGTCTTTTCAATCTAAACCATTCTATTGTTTGTAGTGGTTCCTCTAACCAGTGGTGACAAATACTGATGTTTGCAGCAGTAGAGACAATTTCATACTACTTGATCCCTCCTACATACACTGAAGATATTACATGTCTGACAGACAGTTGGTTTTTTATGGTGTATCCTGACAACACCTCAGTTGCCCGTGCTCTGGGCTGCACTGATAGAGCTAGTGGCCAGTGCTGGCCTCTTGCCTGAGCATTAAAATCTCCATCTCACATATCTGTACACAGCAACTATCAAAACATCAAAGATGCAAATTCTAACTGCAAACAAGTGTCTCAGAGTAGCAGCAGTGGAGCAGTTTACCAGGTGTGTGAAGACAGGACTCGGAGCTCCACGAGCAGCAAGACCCAAAGCACTCGGTACACCCATGCGGCAGCCACCTGTCTCCTGAGAGTCAGACCAGCCAACGCTTTCATCAGAGCATGAGGCACAGGGAATCTGCACTTGGCAGACTCTGCACTGGTTCAGAGACTCAGAGTACTAAAAGGTACCAGAACAACTAAGCAGTTGATGCTCCTGCAGTGCTGAAGCCATGCAAAGCAGAGCTGTGCACAGAGCTCTGGTTACTGCAGCAAACTCCACCCTGACACCTGTTTGTCTAACAGTGGGGAAGGAAGGCTGATGCTAACACAACAGGGCAGCATCACTCCCTACAGCAAAGACACAAGTCCGACCAACCGGCTCCGCGTGCATTACCTCACTGCCTTCCAAGCTCCCACAGTCACCGAAGCAGATGAACAGATAAAGTCATCAAGAAGCACACGGATCTTTTACCACCTAACAGAAAGCCAACGTACAAGACTATGTCTGGAGAAAAATATGGACCGCAATCTCCTACCAGCTGGACGTAGGAAAAAACCTGCTTAGCTTGTGACAGCTAACTGTAGCTGTTAATTTTATTATCATCTGTATTACATTTTATTGTAGTAGCACCTAGATGATCAATCTGGGAGCTGAGAACCCCATTGCAGGATGAACTGAACACAGAACACAAATGCAGCCTCTGCACCAGATCGCTCATCCACAGAGGACTACAGAGAATTTAAACACATCTTGTTTTTACAGTACAACAGATTTCAGGGCAGGATTAAGCACAAGTATGTACAGACCATAGCACCTTCTGTTAAAATAAAGGCACAAGGAGCACGTCCGCCACACACACGCTGCTTGTGTATTCTGGTCAGATACAGTGACTGAATGAGAACCAGCTCATCAGACCAATGTGAGAGCAAACGGTCTCCATTTTATTAACGGTCACCATGGAATTAGACACTACATCAGGAAAACCTCCTGCGTTTGATAAAGAGTAGGTGTCACAGAATCACAGAACCTTAGGTGTTGGAAGGAACCTCAAAAGATCATCCAGTCCAATCCCCCTGCCACAGCAGGATCCCCCTACATCCAGTCACACAGGAACATGGCCAGGGAGATTTGAAATGTCTCCAGAGAAGGAGACTCCACAACACCCCTGGACAGCTCCTTCCAGGGCTCTGGCATCCTCACTAGCAAGAAGGTCCTTCTCACATTGATGGGAAACCTCCTCTGTTCCAGCTCACACCTGCTGCCCCTTGTCCTATCACTGGGTGCCCCTGAGCAGAGCCTGGCTCCATCCTCCTGACACCTGCTTTTTCCATATTGACCAACATTCATGGGGTCATCCCTCAGTCACCTTTTCTCAAAGTTCAAGAGCCCCAACTCCCTCGCCATTTCCTCAGCAGGGAGATGCTCCAGTCCCTCCATCATCTCTGTGGCTCTGCGCTGGACTCTCTCCAGCAGCTCTGTCCCCTTCTGGAACTGAGGGGTCCAGGACTGGATGAGATATTTGACATGTGTATCACCACCATTCAGTACAGTAAGAGGCATCAACAGCCTCTTTTCTCCCCAGCTAACCTCCAGCAGCCAGGCTGCCACCTGAGCTTCCATCACCTTGCAGAGTCTTGGGCTTTTTAGAAGGACAATTCCAAAGCCAGCTGCCATTTCTGGCAACACCAGTGAATGCTGGAGCGTCAACACTTACTAGCAGGGCCCATTCTGTACTCCCACAACTAACAGAGCAGTTTCTTTAGTTTGAGAAAAACCTTTAGGAAAATCATAGCTTTGGCTGTAGAACCTATTGGATATTTCAGTTCCATTGCACAAACAGGAAGGAAAGGTCTAACATCCCCATGCTTGCCTGGAGGCAGGCAGGGACTTAATACCATCTTTACTAGAGCAGAGATCAACATTAGATACCCTGATCAATGTCAAGCTGTAAATGACCACTGTGATACCTGCATATGTGTTTCAACCCCCCTGCACTGGGTCTCACTCACTACAGGCTGTGTAGATCATGCTCCTAGCGATGGAGCCACACTAAGAAATTCACTGCTGAATTATTGATGGCATTCAGGCTGTTATCAAGCAAACAGTACTATTACTGAGAACCTTCTTCAGGCAGCGATGAGGATCAGATGCTTCAGAGAGCGACTCATAAAACAGCAGCATTTATGGAAACCCAGATCTCAGCTCCAAAGAGTCTTTCCAACAGCAGCCTTCACAGGTTAGCTACATCCCAGGACTGCACCGTGAGGTCACAAGTGCTATTGACAGTGACTAGCAGTGACATTTCTGACGCCTTTGCCACTGCAATGTGTTCCTCGTACCATGACATCAGCTCCTCCAGCCCTTCACCCACACACAGCTGTTCCCTGCTGTTTGACAGTGATGCTATGGAGAGGTTACTCATTACAGAGCAGGAGCAGCGCTGCAGGACGGCTGAATGAGCCCTGTCCTGCACAATTAACTCTTTGAGGGTTTTCATTTTCATCGCTCACACAATTACCAAAACAGCGTGCAGATGATCAGGTGGATGTGATCGCAGTACCTGGTGTGCCCTGCATGGATGCAGCTCCTGAGGTCTCAGGGTGATATCTGCTCTTACAGATGATATCTTTCTAAACCCAAGTGCCAACGCGGTGGTGCCAACAGCAGCACAGCACAGGGCTGGAACAGCACCAGCTGTATCCAGGCAACACTACAGTCAGAGAGACCATAAAAGAAATTTGTATACCGTTAAGAGGAAGACACAGCTAAGGGGTCAAACCTGGTGTAAAAGCTGGCCAACACTAGTGAATAAAGCTCAAACCTACCCATATTTGTAAAGTGGAAGAAGAAAACTAATTATGATCATCTCAAACAACTGACAAACTACCTGCTACAAGAAACAACTTGCAGTTGACTGTGTAATTTACAAAGGAGAAGAGCAGGATTTTCCAGTACCAGATGAGTGCTCTGCATGGACACATATGTGACCCACTCACCACAAAGCGCAGCAAGTTTTCATGGAAACTGATCCTTAAGATAAACCATCTTCATCACTTCAACTTGGAATGTGGCTTAACTGACACAGTTTGGGCAAGTGAAGAAAAATACAGACCCTGGAGAACTCACTCTTGGGATCCACACAGCTTTTTCTAGTGTGTATAAAGTTCTTAACAGAAGTTGGGCATCTGGGCTTTCACCTGAGGAGCTGAAGGGACAGGTTTTCCTCTATAGGAAATGGAAATAGCTAGCAATAAAGTCATCGCAGTGTCTCTCTCCATCATGAGCTGATCTGCACTTTTACAGACCCTTCAGACATACCAACACTACTATTTATGTACAAGTGGCTCTCCTGGATTTCCCTTCCATACCTGTTTTCACAAGGAACCCCAGGGGCTCTATTTCATTCATTGATGTTTTCTTTTCTGGAGTGTTGTATCCTTACTCAATGATAAATCTCAAGCCTTAGAGTAGCAAGAGCTTTAGCCATAAGACACCCAACTGCACACTCCAGCTAGGAGGCAGCATTTACGGTTACTGCTCCTCTTTAAATTCACTACACTATGTCTTAAAGGTGTGCTTGGGAACGCAGATGCATAAGCATTAGCTGTGGTCACTTGTGGTGCACATCAAATATTTAAGAGCTGCTTCAGACTGCGAGCTGCAGATGAAGTACCAGCAATACCTCCGAGAGCAAGAAATCACTGGGCCAGCAATCAAACACTAGCATCTCCTCCAAGAGCAGGAAGCTTTCAGTGAGGGGGTAAGTATGGATAACCCACCAACTCCTGTAAAGCTTATCTATTTTACAGTATTTCCTTCCAAAGGAGCATGAATTTCCATCAAATTTAGAAGCCATGTGGATGGGGAGATGCACTAGGAAGGTCTCCATTGAGATATCACAAGAGACTTTGAAGACTTCATACTTTGACCAGACACTGCTGTATCTGTCTTCCCAAAAAGATTTCAAACTGTCCATTTTATTTCTTTTCATACTATATCACAAAAAAAAAAAGACTACCTCTGTGTGATCTGGAAGCAGGGGGGTGGTTAGTAGATGGAGACGGGTTCTCCTCCCTCTCTATTCTACCATGATGAGACCACAGCTGGAATCTTGTGTCCAGTTCTGGGCCACTCAGTTCCAGGAGGACACAGAGAGAGCCCAGCACAGAGCCACAGAGATGACCAAGGGAGGGGACCATCTCCCTGATGAGGAAAGGCTGAGGGAGCTGGGGCTCTTGAGCTGGGAAAAAAGGAGACTTGAGGGGTGACCCCATGAATGTTGACAGATATGGAAAGGGTGGGTGTCAGGAGGATGGAGCTGAGCTCTGCTCAGGGTGTCCAATGACAGGACAAAAGACAGTGGGTGTGAGCTGGAACAGAGGAGGTTCTACATAAATATGAGAAGCACCTTCCTCGTGAGGGTGCCAGAGCCCTGGCAGGGGGCTGCCCAGGGGTGCTGTGGAATCTCTCTTCTCTGGAGATGTTTCAAAGCCGCCTGGCCATGTTCCTGTGTGACTGGGTCTAGGGGATCCTGCTGTGTTGGGAGGATTGGACTCTATGGTCTTTCAAGGTCCCCTCCAATCCCTGATGTCCTGTGATGCCGATGTCTCATTCATTGTCAGAGGTGGCTCTTTGAGTTCTTAGTTACTGTTCCTAAGGCTAAACACTGCAGGTCTCTTTTGGCCAACAAGGAAATCTGCATTTTGCTACTGCAGAGAAAATACCTCTTTTAGAGCCTCTGGGTGCTACAGGAAATGACAGCGAGCAGAGGAGCTCTGTTTAGCACCTCACAGAAGAGCTGGAGAGCCAGCAGGATCCTTGTTCACTGTTATGCTGACGGAGGTATTGCCCCCACAGCAGAGGGGCTCTTCCTCTGCTCAACTCGAGTGGCAGCTTTATTGCTGGGCTTTGTGTATAGGAGTACACAGAGGGACCAGCTCAGCTTTTAATGGAAGGCAGCAAGAGCCCTCTCCTTCTGCTGGTGCTCAGAGCTCATGAAAAGGGACATTTTAGCTTAAAATTTCTGCCCTTTTCATAGCTTCCCTTTCTGATCTCTGTTTTCTCAGTGGGGCTTCATGTTTCAAGAGAACTCAAACTAGAGATTAAAATGGCTGAAACGCTCTGGCAGACTGTGTTAATGGAGCAACTGGCTCTGACTCTGCCACCATGAGGTGGCTGCAGTGCTTACTGGTAGCCCACACTCCCAGTGGCTCTTTATGGCAGCTTTCTAGTGGGAAAGGCTTATCCGCCGTGCAGAGCGCTGTGAGGCTCTGCACAGCATTAGGACATCACTGATGAAGAGGCACTACCAGAGTGGTTTCTTATCTTCACATGCACTTTTGTCTCCCTAGCTGAGCCCACCCCTGCCACTTTGAACTCTCCCTCACTAAAACACCAGATTAACAGTTTCTGGACAGATCTGAGAGATAACAAAAAGCAGTCACCAGACAGAGCTAGCTTACAGTATCTGGCTGAGGGGATGGAAATTACTGCTAGAACACCACACAGAGAAAAAACTCCCAACCATGACTGACTTTGGTTTTGGTCAGCTGAAGGAAGGGAGCTGCCCTTCTCCTTCGATATGAAATTGCCTTAAGCATAATTGAGCACAGAAACCTGCTAAGAACAACCCAGCTGTACCCACTCTGTGAGGATGGCCCTCATTATTTACAGGCTTCACCTCTTCTGCTCAAAATGGTTCAGTTGAGGACTTGCTAATGAAAACCATTAATTGGGAGGAAATAAGAAATAAGGATGCCGGTAAAGACACACACAACAGTCTAAAATGAGTGGTCTAAAATGAGTGTGAGTCTCATTCTGAACTTTCTTCTCCCAAAAAGACTCTGGTAATCTTGTGATGTCAAACGTGAAGAGAAGAATTGAACAGCTACCACCGTAATGGTCACTCCTTGTCCATGAATGATTAGAAATTAATACTGAACTATTAAGTTTAGCCTAGCAGATTGAAAGCTACACATGGGAGACCAAGCACGACTGCTAGGGAGCGAGTTTCAGCAGTTCTAGGTAACCCTCTCATTAACATTCTTGTGGTTCAATAACTACAAATCTAATTCTTTGGCTTTTTAAACTAATCTGTTCAGGAAGGGGGGGCAGAGAGCTTTGAGTGACACTGTTGAAGTCACTGGCAGAGCAAATCCTAACACACAGCCTGTCAGAAACCATGTGTTCAGGACAGTAAAGCTCTACAGATTTGAGATGGAAAAATCTCAGCAGTGATGGGCTCACACAGGTTGTGATGGGGAGCTGAGAGGATCAAAGACTATTTGCTTGCAGAGATGCAATTATTTCTCTTCACAAACTTATAGACTACTACAGGCTTTTGCAAAATCTGCTGGTTATCATTCACCTAAAAAACAAGGAGAGGTATTAATTCACTGTGGAAGTCACTGGACCTGGCTAACCTGCCTCCTGCTAGTTTTCATAGGATGAATGGTTTAGGAGTGACCTTGTAGAGTAGGGCTGATGGTTGGACTCTATGATCCCAAGGGTCTTTTTCAACGTGAATGATTCTGATTTTTCAGCACGGACTTACCAAGTCAGACTGAACTCCCATAGATTTCACATCTTGCAGTGGCTGCTGAGCATGTTCAGCTTACACTGTCTTCTGGGGGAGCTGAGAATACTTAGTACCCTTAAGAAAATGCTCTGCAGGACCAGAGCTTTGATTAAACAGAGTTTTCTTTATTACTTGTCTCACACTGTCTTCCCATCTGATACCACTGAATGAGAAACCAACCTTGAACTTCTGCCTCGTGGAAAAGCTAAGAGCAAAAGTTCTTTTCCAGGACTGGGAGACATAAACAGCCAATTTTTCTCCTTTGAAAACACCGCAAGAAAGTGCTGCCATCGAGCATCTCAGAAATGGTCTGTAACTCAGGGGCAGGCGGGGGAAGTCATCAGGGATTGGAAAGAGGCGACTCAGAAGAGATGAGAGAGACACACGGGTTTTGGCAGCAGATTCAGAAACAGAAGACTGTGGAAGACTTCTAAAGTTATTATCTGAAAAGTTAAAATGGTTCTGAAAGGGTCCTCCATACAGCAAGGCTTGAATTAAGCATCTGATTCAGCTAGTCTAACGCTTCTGTATGTGAATAAACACTTCACAGCAATGCGTAAAGTCTCACGTGGTTTTTACTGCACCTATCTAATGCAGTTCACTGAGGTTGAGAGCAGGGATCTGCAGTAACACACATTCGCTAACAAAAACTAGGGCAGGGTGTCTCAATTTTGTGGATTTTCTTTTTAATTAAAAAAACCAGACCCAACACAGGAAGTGTTTCAAAAGAAAGAGTGAAAAATAAAGATGACTTTGCCCTGTCCTGTCTCAGTGCAATGAAACTGCAGGTAGCCTCTGATGTGAAACCATCCCTCTGGCTGTGGCGGACAGTGGAACATTATTCTCCATGTGTTTACACATAGTGAAGGATAAAGTACACAAAGAGCCAGGAATGAGCAGAGAGCAGTAGAGAGAAATGAGGATTCAAGTTAATTGACACAGGGAGTTTATTAGGAAGGCAGGAAAACTGCTCAAGAGATCCTTTAAGGTACCCTGACAGCAATATAGTTCACAGCCCAGCCACTTTTTTTCAACACTCATTTGCAACTGAAAGCAACACGACAGTGGAACAAAACCTGAGGATGGAGCCCAGGCTGTGGAAGATCTCAGGAGAGGTTTTCTGACAAGGTGTCTTTTTCTCTTTAACATGCTGGGATGGAAAAGACAATCGCTTCACAGACTCACAGAACATTACACATTGGACGGGACCTCGAAAGATCATCCAGTCCAAACCCCCCACCACAGCAGGGTCCCTAGATCCAGTCACACAGGAACATGGCCTGGGGGGTTTGAAATGTCTCCAGAGAAGGAGACTCCACAAGACCCCTGGGCAGCCCCTGCCAGGGCTCTGGCACACTCACTGGCAAGAAGGTCCTTCTCACACTGATGTGGAACCTCCTCTGTCCCAGCTCACATCTGGTCCCCTTGTCCTATCACTGGGTGCCCCTGAGCAGAGCCTGGCTCCATCCTCCTGACACCTTCACATATTGATCAACGCTCACAGGGTCCCCCCTCAGTCTCCTTTCTTCCCAGCTCAAGAGCCCCAGCAGTTCCCTCAGCCTTTCCTCATCAGGGAGATTCCTTGCAAAACTCAGTCCTGGATGACACTGAAAACACCTTCAGTGCTTCCTGATGGAACTCACTGCTTGTACACACCTCAGCCCATCTCACCTCTTGAGGGGATGCAAAGTACAGGCAGCAAGAGCTCAGCCTGGATGCTCAAAGTCACCCCATTCAACAAACCCCAACCAAAACCCTCTGAGATGAAGCAGCAGCCACACCTTTATGAAGCAGCACTCATCACCCCATTCACCTGTCTGACTACTGTGTCCTTTCCACACCAGCTTCTTTGATTATTGTCAGGATTAAAAGCTCAACAGTTGGCTGCCACTGAGCGACTGCAGTTACCAGCAGTTTACGAACAGCATCACCCGAGCAGGGGGGCTCAGCTACGATTAACCCTGCTCATCACACAGCACCACAAGCTTCTCACCCCAATGCAGTAAATAAGTTTCCCCTTCTGCTTTGAAAATAAAGAAGCTCTCTTGCACCAACCCATGGTCCAGTTTCAATCAGTTCCTAAGGTGAAGGGTGTGAGGAAGAGAACATACACAGCACTACCAGTCTGATCATCCCAATGCTTCTCTGTGCTTTCCCCATAGCTGCCATAAGCAGCACCAACAGCAGTGTCACCTCAGGAAAACACCCCTCTGCTTTCTCCTTCTTCAGCTGGTTAACATCTATCAGGAAAACCCCCCCTGTGTAGTCTCTGCAAGCAGCACAAAAGAGTAGGAGCAGGTACCGTAAGCTGTAGAGCCAAGGAGGTGAACCTTGAGCTGCTCTCCATCGCACAGCCCCACCATCCACCCACACAAGACACTCTGAACCACATGGGGACAAACATGCCCACACACAGGTAACAGCCTCCCTATCACCACAGCAGACAGGCCACCGGATTTAGTCAGAGAAAAGGCTCTTCAGCCCCTTTACCTGGAAGAGCTCCTCTCCTCACGAGCAGACCTCCAGAAAAACAAATACACCTACACTCCTCAGCTTCTTAAAGCCACCTCAGCCTGGCATCCCCATGTGAAGCTCATCAAGTCCCAGGTGAAGCCCATTAATGCCAGGTGATCCTCATCACCCTTAAGTGACGCTCATCACCCACAGGTGAAGCTCATCACCCCCAGCTGATCCTCCTGGGTCAGGAGCGGGGTGTGGTGGGGGAGGGAGGGGATACAAGCTGACTTCACCCAAGCTACCATTGAGGTTGAACTGGTTAGGGCAAGGAACTGCCCCAAGAACCGGCCCAACCTAGACACCTTTGCAGGGGAAGCTCTCTGTGTGCTTTTACCAGCCTGGATTATGCAGGGAGGTTCCTAGTTCCTGGGTGATGCTCATGATTCCCTAAACTGGCAGAGAACCACACGTGGAACCCTGATCTCTGAGCAGGGAGAAATTTAATGAAATATAACAAGGGGAAGTGTAGAGTCTGGCATGTGGGGAGGAACAACCCCAGGGACGAGTATAGTTTGGGGACTGACCTGCTGGAGAGCAGTGCAGGAGAAAGGGACCCGGGGGTCCTGGTGGCCAGCAGGATGGCCAGGAGGCAGCAATGTGCCTTCTGGCCAAGAGGGTCGAAGGCATCCTGGGGTGGATCAGCAGGGGAGTGTTTAGTAGATTGAGAGAGGTTCTCCTCCTCCTCTACTTTGCTCTGGTGAGACCATATCTGGATTACTGCATCCAGTTCTGGGCCCCTCATTTCAGGAAGGACACGGAGCTGTCGGAGACAGTTTAGTGCAGAGCGGTGAGGATGATGAAGGAAGCAGAACACTTCCCTTATGGGAAAGTCTGAGCGAGCTGGTTCTCTTGAGCTTGGAGGAGACTGAGGGGTGACTTCATTAATGTTCATAAATATGTGAAGGGTGGGTGTCAGGAGGAAGGAGCCAGGCTCTACTCAGGGGCACCTAATGATAGGACAAGGGGCAGTGGGTGTGAGCTGGAACAGAGGAGGTTCCACATCAATGTGAGAAGGACCTTCTTC